>MJUU01010721.1:33546-56190 GCA_002080025.1 Modiolus philippinarum
CGTTTTATGTCTAGTGGTCATCAAAGATACCCTGTTTCCTCATATTATTTGGTCCGTTCAGGTCTTGATTGTGGTGTATAAAATTGGCTCTAATTAAATTTGTATTTGATCTAAAATTATTTCAAATGCAATATTCTGTAGTTTAGACATGCGTGAAATTATAGTAAATTTGATTAGTTTGAACTGAAATACATGGGTGTTCTGAATATGACAGGCTGAAATTTTCACTCTATTTTGATCACTATTAAACACTTCTTGTAAAACAATCTATCGTTTAATTTTCACCAAAAACTTAGAATAGAAAGATAACTAGTATATGTAAGCTATATTAAAGTTTTAGAAAATTCTACCGTCCCATTTGTTCTTAATTTAAAATAAAGTGAGTAAAAATCAATAAAATTGCTGAATCTGTGCTATAAATTACCTCCCTTGAAAGAAACCAGACTTTTTGCATATTTTCATTATCTTTGGACAGCATTGCAGAAATGTAAGGTAAAATGCAATCGTTATAAATAACTGGATGTTAGGTATTATGGCTGATTTTACATTAAATAATAGATTAGAATCATCATATAAGGTGGAACATCTTTTAAGGGGGTGGTTAATATCTGTATTCTATATTCCAACCGGCTTCTACTTGCATTTAGAATAAATAATTCATATTTAATTTATGTGTCTTTTTGGAGGAAGAAAATGAAACGTATATATAGTAAATGGACATCTTTTTTTTATATAAACATACCGAAATCAATCCTGTTTGGTTGTATGACAATTAATTGCTAGTTGCCGAACGTTTTTGAGCTCATGGATGTGGTACTATCAACAAACATAAAATTAACTTGCAAAATGCTTTTACAATCACTGTCATGCATCTTTTGCCGAACTAGTGTCATAAGCTAGTGAACAATAATAAATTAAAGATGCAGAAATTAAGTTTATAGTAAGATCGGTATTATGTTATAGAAAAAACAGTGCTCTCCATTGTAAGAAAACTTGGCATTGTGAGATGTGGGCACAATAAACAGAAGGTCAGATAACATTTGGAAATTACAAAAACAAATAATGAAATACCAAAATGTTAAAGTATGATAGTATATTCGAATCAGAAGTTCTCTCACAAACAAGTACACCATAGAGAGTAAATATTTTAACATTAACATACAAAATTATTTTTCTCAAAATTTGTAACGCACTTTCAACATAAATATTTCATACTACTTTTATGAAACGAGAGAAATTATTGGATTTTTTTTTATTTTTTTAATTTTTTTTTTTGAAAATAATGAAATTCAATGACAATCTTGACACAATGCACGAACATTGAAACATTGAACATTGAAATCATAGTTTTGAATAAATAATAAAAATAATTGATGTTTAATCAGTTTTACAAAAAGAATATGGAGTAAATTAACATGAGACCATCACACATATGTTAACTCCAACTGCAATAATTTTAATGAGCTGTATGGCCATTTCGGAAATTTATTTCTGATCAGCAGCACTAGAACCTATCTAAGAAAAATAAAGAGCATACATCTCTACCACGGGAAATTGTTCTACCAACTCCACACTGCAATAAAAGACAAACTCCTGTATTAAATATTTTACAAAAAGAGGAATTTCTCCTATGGATATACTATTCATACTTTCAAATTTTGGCATTTATTTAATGTAATTCTGACCACCTGTTTTGAAGTGCCCACATCTTACTATTTTATAACGCAAATTTACTTACATTCGACTTGATGAGTGCCCTGTGTTTGTCTATGTGTTGTAATCGTCCACTAGCTTAAGACACTAGTGCTTTCGTCGGGCAAAGGATGACAGTGATTATAAAAGCACTTTGCCAGTTTTATAAATGTTTGTTGACAATCATGCAGCCATGGCCAATGAAGACATGGATGTAGCGTTGCTAGGCAATGAGCTAAGAATTCCGCTCAAACCGTTATTAGGGGCCGTCTTGAACTTACTATGAGGTATGAGCAAAGCTCATTGTTGAAGGCCTCATGGTGACTTCAAGATGAAGAACAACAATAAAGCGTTGTTCCTTTGTCTGTCTTTTACCATGTATTTGTAGAGACTTTGTCTCATGTGCATTTACTCCATATCCTTCATTCAACATGGGGTAAATGTACATGAGACCATAACACATATGTTAACTCCAACTGGAATAATTTTAACGAGCTGTATGGCCATTTCGGAAATGTATTCCTAATCAGCAGCACTAGAAACTAATTAAAAGAAATCCATAATTTCAAAAAAAAAATGTTAAAATGCATAAAACCAAACGAAATCCGATTAATCAGTAATATCAAATATAGCTATGGACAAAACTACGATGGTGGGAGTTAATCCTTCGGTTTTAGAATTTACATAAATTTAGATAAAATAATTGAACAAAGTGTACACATGAGATATTATTTCATGTACAAGTACACCATATCTAAGGAAAAAAAGAGCATACATCTCTACCACGGGGGATTTATTTACCAACTCCACACTGCAATAAAAGACAAACTCCTGTATTAAATATTTTACAAAAAGGATATGGAGTAAATAAGCATGAGACCATAACACATATGTTAACTCCAACTGCAATAATTTAATGAACTGTTTGGCCATTTCGGAAATTTATTCTAATTTCTCGTCTATACCATGGAGAATAAAGAATAGAATTCTGAAATTGATCTTGAAAATATAAATATTTATGACATTATTTTGTTATCCATTTTTTAAGAATTTCGAAATAAGAACTTAAGTCAAATGCGACGTTACAACCCTGGACTTTGATTTTTGTCATTGCCTGGTATTCTACTACCGTTGTTTTGTGAGCTGACCGTAATAAAAAAAAGAACTAGGATATAATGGAAGTATTAAGTCACATAGATAGTCTGCAAGCGAACACCGAAGCATTAAGCCAGAAAGATATAAAATCATAATTCCAAAAACTCGGCAATTCAGATGTTCCACAATTAACATGACATTGACAAAGCAATTCAACAAAAATTAAGAAGAATTTTACAAAAGTAAACCACTATTCATGACTTACCACAGCAATCTGTCCTTCCATACAGAACTATTTTCTTTATGTCATAAATATTTTCTAGGTCAACAGCCCACCATTCGAATGACCCTTCTTTGGTGTGGGCGCATATAAAGTCTTCCGGTCCTCATGTAGAAGTTTGAGTCCTTCCATCATTTGCAAGGTAAGAGTCCAGTCCGAAGTTGTTGAGGTGTATGTGGATAGAAGATTGCTTTGTATTTCTATTCAATGCAACATTTGATCATTTCAGGCTGGACACTACAAGTAAAGTATACATCTGACATATTTTAGCATTGTTGCCTATGAAATCGTTACATGTTCATTATAATAAATTATATCATTAGACGTAAAAGTATAGGAAAGTAAAGAACTGCATGGCAAATGATTGGCATAAAGTGTTGGCTGAAGTAAGTTATGTACTTGTAAATAGCACAAAAAATAGATATTCAAACATAAAGTTAGCTTTTAAATAATGAGGGCAATAACAAAATGACCTAAACGAATTGTTATGAGCCGACATCAAAAGGACAAATAGACAAAGACGATGCAAAAAAATGCAAACATTGAAAACTACAACGGTCCTCACTTTATTGACCGCAATTGGCAGTCTTCAACTTGCGATGAGGTACAGTTGAGTGCAGTCAGAACCTCTCACTAAAGTTAACTTAGAACTGTTCTGATGACTGCTCCAAGTTAACTTAGAATTGTTCTAGAACGGCTCTTGAACAGTTCTAAAAGCAGTCATAAAAGCAGTCATTTTGTAGAATTGTTCTAAAAACGGTCATTGTCAAGAACAGTTCTTAAAACGGTCATAACCTGTTCTAAAAGCAGTCATGGTCAGGAGTTGTTCTAAAAGCAGTCGTGGTCAGGAGCTGTTCTAAAAGCAGTCATGGTCAGGAGTTGTTCTAAAAGCAGTCATGGTAAGGAGTTGTTCTAAAAGCAGTCATGGTCAAGAGTTGTTCTAAAAGCAGTCATGGTAAGGAGTTGTTCTAAAAGCAGCCATGGTAAGAAGTTGTTCTTAAAGCAGTCATGGTAAGGAGTTGTTCTTAGAGCAGTCATGGTAAGGAGTTGTCCTAAAAGCAGTCATGGTCAGGAGTTGTTCTAAAAGCAGTCATGGTCAGGAGTTGTTCTAAAAGCAGTCATGGTAAGGAGTTATTTTGAAAGCAGTCATGGTCAGAATTTGTTCTAAAAGGAGTCATGGTCAGGAGTTGTTCTAAAAGCAGTCATGGTAAGGAATTGTTCTAAAAACAGCCATCGCTTTAAACTGTTCTGATCTCGAGGTTCAGATTAAAAATAAATTATTCCATTATTCGAAAATCAATGATATACTTATAAAAAATTCGTCCAAATCTGGGACTAATATATTTACTCCAAGTACAAATATATACAATGTTTAAATTTTTTATGGAAACAATAAGGAAATTAAAAGTGCAGGTGACTACATTGGCAATTCTCTCTGTATGATTGCTGGCATCAATATCATATCGATTGCAGAAAACGTCCCTTTTGCCATATGTTTTTATTCAAATTATAGAAAGTTTCAAAATTGTGGGCATTGATATTATATCGATCGCAGAAAATGATCCTTTTGCTTTCTGTTTTTTTTGTCAAATTACAGGAAGTTTCATGATTTCGGGCATCGTTATTATATAGATTGCAGAAAATGTCCCTTTTGCCATATGATTTTATTCAATTTACAGGAAGTTTCATGATTGCGGGCATTGATATTATAATCGATTGCAGAAAATGTCCCTTTTGCCATATGTTTTTAGTCAAATAACAGTAAGGTTATTGATTGCAGCCATTGATATTATAACGACTGCAGAAAAATTTCCTTTCGCCTCTTTTCTAAGTCACATTACAGAAAGTTTACTGAATGCGGGCTGCATATTATGTCGATTGCAGAAAATGTCCCTTTTGCCATATGTTTTAGTCAAATTACAATAACTTTATTGATTGCGGGCATCAATATCATATCGATTGCAGAAAATGTCCCTTTTGCCATATGTTTTTTATTCAAATTATAGGAAGTTTCATAATTGTGGGCATTGATATTATATCGATCGCAGAAAATGTTTTTTTTTGCTTTCTGTTTTTTGTCAAATTACAGGAAGTTTCATGATTTCGGGCATCGTTATTATATAGATTGCAGAAAATGTCCCTTTTGCCATATGATTTCATTCAAATTACAGGAAGTTTCATAATTGCGGGCATTGATATTATAATCGATTGCAGGTGATGTCCCTTTTGCCATATGTTTTTAGTCAAATAACAGTAAAGTTATTGATTGCGGGCATTGATATTATAACGACTGCAGAAAAATTTCCTTTTGCCCTCTTTTCTAATTCAAATTACAGAAAGTTTACTGAATGCGGGGCTTGCATATTATGTCGATTGCAGAAAATGTCTCTTTTGCCATATGTTTTTAGTCAAATTACAATAACTTTATTGATCGCGGGCATTGATATCATATAGATCGCAGAAAATATCCCCTTTGCGATATGTTTTATTCAAATTATAGGGAGTTTCATGATTGCGGCCATCGATATTTTATGGATTGCAAAAAATGTCAATTTTGCCATATGTTTTTAGTCAAATTACAGTAAGTTAATTGATTACAGGCATTGATATTATATCGATCGCAGAAAATGTTACTTTTGCCATATGTTTTTATTCAAATTGCAGAAAGTTTCATGATTTAAGGCATGGGTATTATATCGATTGCAGAAAATATCTCTTTGCCATATGCTTTAGCCAAATTTCAGTAAGTTAATTGATTGCGGGCTTGGATATTATGTTGATTGCAGAAAATGTCCTTTTTGCCATATGATTTTATTCAAATAACAGGAAGTTTCATGATTGTGAGCATTGCTATCAGAATCGATTGCAGAAAATGTCCCTTTTGCCATATGTTTTTAGTGAAATAATAGTAAGTTTATTGACTGCGGGCATTGATACTATATCAATTGGAGAAAATTTCCCTTTTGCATTTTGTTTTAAGTCAAATTACAGTAAGTTTACTGATTCTGGGGATGGATATTATGTCGATTGCAGAAAATGTCCCTTTTGCCATATGATTTTTTTTTTAAATTACAGGAAGTTGCATGATTACGGACATCAATATTATATCAATTGCAGAAAAAGTCCCTTTTGTCATATGTTTTTAGGCAAATTACAGTAAGTTCATTGATTGCAGGCATTGATATCATATCGATCGGAGAAAATATCCCTTTTTGCATATATTTTATTCAAATTACAGTTAGTTTCATGACTGCGTGCATCGATATTATATCGATTGCGGAAAATGTCTCTTTTGCCAGCTGTTTTTAGTCAAATTACATTAAGTTTCATGATTGCGGGCATTGCTATTATATCGATTGCAGAAAATGTCCCTCTTGCCATATGTTTTTGGTCAAATTACTGTAAGTTCATTGATTGCGGGCATGGATAGAATATCGATTGCAGAAAATGTCCCTTTTGACATTTGTTTTTTTTTTAATAAAATTACAGGAATTTCATGATTGCGGTCATCGATTTTATAACGATTGCACAAAATTTTGCTTTTGCCATGCATATGTTTTTAATCAAATTACAGTAAGGATATTGATTGCGGGCATTGTTATTATATTGATCGGAGAAAATATCCCTTTTGTCATATGTTTTCATTACAGAAAGTTTCATGATTGCGGCCATAGATATTATATCGATTGCAGAAAATGTTGGGGTTTTTTTTGTCATATGTTTTAGTCAAATTACAGTTAATTGATTGCAGGCATGTATATTATGTTGATAGCAGAAAATGTCCCTTTTTGCCATTTGATTTTTTCAAATAACAATACGTTTTATGATTGCGGGTATCTTTATTATATCGACTGAAGAAAATGTCCCTTTTGCCATCTGTTTTTAGTCAAATTACAGGAAGTTTCAAATCTTATTTTAAATCTATGACAACAATCTACAAAACAAGTAACACATTTTTATGATTAATAGCAAATATTGTTTTTTATTTCCTTTTAACAGTTAACACAAAGACAAAAGACACCAAAATGGTCCAAAAATTGTTAACAACTGATTTATTTCACCAAAAACATTAAAACCGAGCTGAAAATGCCCAAAACACACTAAAAGACACAGTCTTGAACCCCAAAATAAAAACTTAGGACAAAAGGGACAATTTCTGTATTCTCGATGCCTGCAAGAATAAAAATTCCTATCATACCCGGGATATCATATAAGGAAAAGGAAAAATTGTGTATTCAATACGGAATAATCACGTCCGATCGTCACAAAGATAGCCCTTACATGAACCAAAGGGAACTATTGTAACGCATATTATGATGCCACTTGAAGAACTGCTCTAGTGTATGACCACTTTTAGAACTGAACTATGACCATTTTTATGACCACTTTTAGAACTATGACAAATTTAAGAACAGTTCCAGGGCTTACACAAAGAAAACAAAAAAATTTAGCCCAGTCTTTTAATTTCAGTTTCCGTTACGTAGACGATGTACTCTCTCTTAATAATCCGAAATTTAAGGAGTATTTACATCAGATCTATCCCAATGAGCTTGAAATTAAAGAAACAACTAATATACCCACTTCAGCTTCGTACCTAGATCATTTATTGTATATTGACGAAGATGGACGTTTGAAATCTAAGCTATATGACAAACGTGATGATTTTAATTTCCCATTGTGAACTTTCCCTTTCTTAGCAGCAATATACCTACCTATCCGGCCTAGGGAGTGTACATTTCACAGTTGATTCGTTACTGTCGAGCGTGTAGTTTGTACAGCGTTTTTTGAACAGAGAAAAAACACTGTCCCAAAAGCTGCTTATTCAGGGATTTGTTCAACCTATGCTAATTTCATCCCTTATGAAATTCTATTGCCGTCACCACAACATCATTGAAAGATATGACGTGTCAGTGTCCCAAATGAAAGTGGACATTTTCAGTTAGAATCGTGTTTTCCCGGATTTGACTACCGATTTTGACATTTTTCTGGATTGACTCACAGTGTGACGGGCGCTGTTAACAGATCAGGACATGCTTACCCTTCCGGAGCACCTGATGTCACTTTCAGTTTCACTGGAGTTCACACTGTGAGTGCCTTTGTTTTGAATGTTGTGATTTCTATTTCTGTGCTTTGTTTTTGTCTTATGTCATTGTTTTCTGTGTCTAGCGTCATTGTTTTCTGCGTTTAGCGTCATTGTTTTCTGTGTCTAGCGTCATTGTTTTCTGCGTTTAGCGTCATTGTTTTCTGTGTCTAGCGTCATTGTTTTCTGTGTTCTCGTTTTGGCCATGTCTTTGGACTTAGATATTTGTAAAGTTCAAACCTTTATTCCTTCGCTATTCTACTGCCGTTGTTTCCACGTCTTTTAGAACTATGACAAATTTTAGAACAGTTCCACATATAACCAATTATGGCCGCTTTAAGAACTGCTCTAAGTTAACTGAGAGCAGTCATAATTTATGACCGTTCCTAGAATTTGTTCTATGACTGCTGTAAGTTTACTTCAAGTTAACTTAGAAACACTTCTTAGCTAACTTAGAGTTAACTTGGACGAGAGGTTATGTCTGCACCCAACTGTATGAGCAAAGCTCTTTATTAGAGGCTTTATGGTGACTTCAAGGTGAAGCACAACAATTAAAGCTTTTATCCATTGCTTGGTTTTACCATTTATTTGAAGAGATTTTGTATCATGTGCATTTATTCCGCATCCTCTCATTGTTAATTTGGTACAGTCATTGAAAAGGTGTGGCAAACCTTCCCTTCCATTACGGCAGTATCTTGATGCAACTCAACAGCAATGAAAAGAAATGTTCATGCTATCACTAAGTGAAAAGAGAATATTTGATCAAATTCGGACCAAAACATAATTCTTTCCCACAAAGGACTGATATATGTATGGGAATTCCTTTTATGATTTGATAAGACGGGATTTTTTTTAACCCCTTGATATTTAGCGTACATACTTGAGCGAAAAGTGATAATTTCAACAGCTGGTATATTTGACTTAAATAATCAAAAATCAAACTTAGACACCATGCTCACCTCTAATATATGTAAAATGATCTTCAAAATATGAACTTTCTCTACCAAACGCTTCGGGAAGTTTTGAATTTGATTTTTCTTTCGTAGTGCGACAGTGTTATACCAACAGACTTGAGCTAACCGACAATTTGACGGCGAGCACTCCTTGGCCCATCTTTCTAAATAACGTTTTGCCTTATTCATTTTCTCAAGATTGTGGTCTTGGAGTTAGTAGCCATCTGTTTGGGTTTTATGTGTATATTTTTTATACTTTAGATAAACAGGATTGAGGAAGAAGACGTTTTTGTACACATAAACCAGGTATTCCCTACCGCTAGGCTTTGCTAGTGCCGGTACCAAGTCCGGCAATCCCGAGTTCCTATCGTTGTCTACGTTTTTCTTTTGTCTTTTTATTGTTTTTCTGTGCAGTTCCCCAGTAGATTGTGCCATGTGATTGTAATTTTCAGCCCTTATAAGTGTTTCCTGTTATCTTTGCTATATTCATTTTTCATACCTTTAATCCCCGTGATTGTGGTGTTTAAGGACTTTTTTACAATTTACAGAATACATTGGCAATGACTGTTTATTTGGAAATGAGATGTCATGATTTATATAGATTGTTATGGTCTCATGTTCATTTACTTCATATCCTTTCGTAAATATTTAATAGAAAGCATACTTTTTACGCTCATGGTACAGCATAGATACAATTTTAAAAAACACTCTATCAATCAACGATTGCCTTTTCACACACCAGTTTGACTAATCTACCTGTTTCGGCACTTAATCCGGTGGTCAGGCTTACTCCTTTAAAAATACCTACATTATGTCAATCAATACAAACATCTAGATATACAACAGCTTCTTTAATGAACAAGAGCAATCGCGGATTTCTTAAATTCAAAAGTACGACGCCAGGAAATGAGCCAATTGTCCTAACCTCGCGTCATGTAGGAGAAATGTCAACGGCAGGAACTTTTACATCAAATTCCCTGTTGACATCAACTGAAAAACATCCCATCTGGTATATTTGATCACCTGAACTAAACCAGGCTGTAGAATTGACTATATATGGGAAACTGGTCGTCCATTTCAACCACGTACCCAGGAGCACTTATATAGGATTCGTTTTCAGAAAAAAATTTGATCTTACATTTAACAGTACTGTTCTCTTTATAATCATGACAGAAAATGTATACAAATTCAACCTCTTGAAATTGTTGAAAAATCACCCGACCAATCCAAGAGAGAATTTGAAAGAGCAAGAAGAGAAGGTGAACTGTCTTGGATACAAAAACTTCAGACAGCTTACCCTTAAGGTTTAAATGACAACATCATGGGTCAAGGAAAATTTTCTCAGCGTGCTTCAATTGATATCATGAGTATTTTTTCTCCGAAACTAGCGCGCCATCGCAGGTCACATGGTCGAAGAGAAAATTATAACATAAAAAACAAACGTAAAAGCCTCGTAAATGTATAAGATCTGTTTATTGTTTTCAATAACAATGGGCGGCACGGCTTATCTACTAAACTTTGCTCAGTTCCTGTTAATCAACTTTATAAAATCAGTTCGGAATGTGATGCCATGCCCGTTTATAGTCCGCTCTATGAATGTTCTAAAATTATTGATGCGTTCTGCTTTTCATCTCGGTTTTATCCGAGAATCAAAAAACCCGATTATCATGTAAAACAGTTTTTGAAAATGAAATACACAAATAAAGGAATTTTATAATCGACGAAGCAGGCATTTTGGAGAGCTAGATATTCAAAAACTTGCCCATCCCCCAATTAATTTTAACAACCAGGACATGCCTGTCATTTCCTTCTCTTACAAAAAGCCTAGAAAAGGTCTTTTTTTTTCAGTTACTCTACTATAATCTGTGATGCTAATTCCGAGAAGAACTCCTCCAGCAGCTGAGACTGTTCCACGTTGCAATATCGCTATGACACTTTTGGGCATGTATTAACGGGGAATTTGAACATCATGAATGACAAAGAAGCTAGAAAATTCTTTAGACAGGGGCTTAATATCGCCCACCTTCCAAAATAAACTGGCAAGCATGTTTCGATATTATTTAAAAGGCAGCTACCAATTATTGTTTAAAATGGCGTAAGCGAGAAAGTGCAGACTAACACGCATTCAATATGTTCACATATAAAATTATTACCAGTCACCAACAGAATAAATTTTACAAAGACAAAAAGAGTCACCACCTAAGCTGTCTGTTAACAGAATTAAGTTAAAATTAGAAGATCTTAGTAATAAATAAGTGTTTGTACCAGTATACAAAGCCTCTTTCAACGTTTCTATATATTATTTGTAAGAAATTGTATATCGATGTCCAAAAAAATATATTGGCTAAGTTCAACACTTCCAAACGCACTTATTGTGACGAAAAAAACATTAACCAAACAGCACTACAACTATACAGAAATGCTCCAAGTTCCACCTAAGATAACACTTTGCCTACTATGTACTGGGTTCGTCGACTTCACAAAACTCCCTACAAACATCGTTTCATTTCGGCATCGAGCAACTGTTCTACCACTATGTATCCATCAATTTAACCAGCGCGTTCACCTGTTTTTAATTACAGTGAAAAAAAATTCTGGTGTAAAGCAATAAAAAGACCAGTTTCGTCTGTTGACAGTTATGATTTTTCTACACTTTATACAACCCTTCCTCAATTGGGAAAACTTATCAAATGAACTTTTAAATTTTCTGGTCTACAGTTCATTAGTTGTAATAAAAAAGCAAGGATTCTTCTCTAATATCACATACAAAAACCATTGTTCCTGGACTTGCAATGACATAATTAAGGCACTGAATCTGTTGCTAGACAATATTTTTGTTCGTTTTGGTAACATTGTTTATCAACAGGTCATCGGAATTCCAATGGGTGCAAACTGTGCACCTTTCATGGTCTGTTACGAACGGGATTTTATGTAAAAACTACAAATTAGAACCGTACCAAACAGTGATAAACTTAATTCAATTTTCAATGATAACTGCAGGTATATTAACGATATCCTTACTATTGACAATCCCCAGTTTTTAGACTATGTCGACCTCATTAACCTACAAGATCTGAAACTTAATAAAGTAAACAATGATTCTAAATACTGCCCATTTCCCGATCTTACTGTCATCGTTCACTCCGGTAAAATAAAAACTAAAATTTATGATAAAAAGGATGATTTTGATTTCACTATCACTACTTTCCCTTTTCTTGACGGCGACGTTCCTGTAGCCCCATTATACGGAGTGTATATATCTCAATTAGTACGATTCGAACGCGTTTTTTCTACTCTTTACGACTTTAATGAACGTAACTTTACTATCACATCCAAACTGTTAGAACAAGGTTACAGATTTTATAAATTGTTGCACACTTTTTAGAAGATTATGAACATTTGATATCTAAATATGGTTTTACTCGCAAAAAGCTTATTACTATGGGAATTTCTCACCCTCGTTTTTACGGAAATGTTGTTTAAAAATGTCAAAAACTGATAACAAAAATCCAGCAAACTGGGACGTAACTTACATTTTTTACGTAATATGAATATTGACAGTATGTTCTTCATGATTCCGTTAAAATGGTTTGGGATCCAATGACCTGAAGATTTTACAGGTATACTGGCCTCTCACTGATACAAAAATGTACTGACGATGTCTAATGAAATTTATGTCGATTCTTTACCAAACTCTTTGGGAAGTTTTGAATTATATTTTTTCTTCCATAGTGCAACAGTGTTTTACCGGCAGAGTAGGCTTTTATATTTCGTTTTGTCTTATAATTTCTTTCTCACGATTGTGGTTTTGGAGTTTACTTAGTAGTCTACCTGTATTGGGTTTATGTTTATTATACTATAGAGAAACGAGATAGAGAAAGGGGAGGTTTGGGTACCTATAAACCGGTTTAACCCTATCACTAGCTCTTCCAAATGCCGGCACATAGTCCGGCTATCCCGAGTTCCTATCATTGTCTATGTCTTTTGTCTTTTTATTGTTTTTCTTGTGCAGTTCCTGTGTAGGATATGGCATGTGATTGTAGTTTTCGGCCATTGAAAGTGTTTCCTGTTATCTTTGCTACATTATTTTTTTTTAAAACAAGCCCATTTCGTAGGTGAGTTGTGTGGACAGAATAAATTAGAACCAAACCGTCAGGCTAAAACGAATAATCAAAGGTCAATTGTATAATCGGAAAAACAAAGAAACAAAAACAAACATAAGTACGGCACAGAAAATCAAAATGGAGGCACATAGATATACAATATTAAACAACATAGACAAAAAAAAATAAACAATAGATGAGATCAGGTGCAACGGTAGAGTAAACATATCCTGCTTCTTATATTAAAGACAAAAATATAGTCAAATTATTTATATTAACTCAAAGTCGGGTATCATATAATTCACTTTTACTCTTTTTAGAACATGTAACAACAAATTGCTGTTGCTCCCTTTATTACTAAGTAAAGAAGAAACAATGGCAGTAGAATATCGAAGGAACAAAAAAAGTAGTATATGAATTCCAAAAACATGGCCAAAACGACATCACAAAAAACACTGATGTTAGGCAGGTACAAAACACAAATAAAACACAACATGCCAAAACCAAGGCACTTACAGACGAAACGTTTTTGTTTCTTTGCTTTCTTAGAACATGACAAAGAGCTTACGATTATTGACATGGCATATCAACATTTAGTAGGAATTCAAAATAAAGCATGTTATAACAATTATTCATTTATTAAATATATTGTAATATTGTGATGAAATGAGTCCAAGGTGACGGTATATATTGATCAACAATTATACATGTTTCGTTGTTTAATACTGAGTTTCATTTACATGTTTCTTATAATCAGTAACATTAGAAAATGACATATTTAATATTTTAGAATTTTAGTCTCGTGTAAAATATGAACTACTCACACACACTAACGGACTACTTTTGCTTCCGTGAATATAGATGTCAATTTACAGCACTATATAATGGACAATGGATTGCTTGCAAAGAATACAATAAAAAATGTCGGTTTCAAAAACCAGTCTGGACACACATGAAGATCAATTACTCCTTTTCTGATAATCGGAGAATTTTGACAACATGTTATAAATGTAGGATGAGACAGTCTAATCATTATACGTACATGTTTAATAAGCCTTACTGATTGCAGGCTAGAATAAAAACGAAATTCAGGGACCAGTCAGTGTAAGATGTGGATTTTAATTTGGGTCGGAGTTTTGAGCTTTCTCTCAAAAGTTGATGAGGAAGAGTCGTCGCCGAATATTTACAATTATTCATACCCAGAAGATGGGCACACCCGAAAAATCACGTGACCAAACAAGCTACCTGTACACGATTCGAATTGTCAATATAAAATGCATAGGGGTCGACAAAAAAATCAAAATAACAAATTTTCTATATCACTTTCTAAAAATGATCGGTTCTCTGCTTATTCTATAATAGAATATCTTTCTTTAGATATAATTTATTTCAGAATCGAAAAATGGGAAATTATTCCAATTTGATTTGAAAATATGTCATTCAAAATGCATAATTGATGTATTTTCTCCTATATAACCCTTGTATTTTTGTGAATAGTAGCTTCATGTCACGATTAATTAAAAGAAAACTACATGGGAATCTAAACATGATTTGCTCTTTTCAAAAAGTTAAGATACATATCTACAAAATGATGCATTTTCTAACACTTTAGGAATTGCTTAACTTACTTCTAATTTCAATTAAAACCTGGCAATTCTCATATATGTTCCAATATGAAGACAACCGGAAGGGGGCGTGGTCTGTTATTATTCTGTTTGACAATCAGTGTTATAATCTGTCAGTTTTTATTTCAAAGCAGTAATAATTAAAATTTTCAAATAATATTTAATTTAAAATTCGAGTGTTCGTCAAAAAGTGCTATATGCATTTTTCACAGTTCTGATACACTTGACACATATTTATACCTATGTGAGTTTCACTTGCAAGCAATATTCGTAAAAAGAACCGGAGAATGGAACTGACGGAAGCAATATGGAAGAAGATGGTGGATTTGGAGGCCCTTCTTTCAAATCACTTTTTCATGAATAGCTTTGTTGTGATGTAGTTTTTTTATTTATATGCCTCGCACTATTTTGATTAAATGTAAAACTAAATAAAAACAAAAACAAAAACAAACCAAAAAAAAGCAAAAAACAACCAAATCAAATGAGGAAAACAAACAAAATAAAACAAAACAAACACAAAATAAACCAAAATAACAAAGCAAAACAAACAAAATATATCAAAACAAACACACACGAAATAATGTCCCCACCCAATAATTTGTGACATATCTCGTTTGTTGAGATTCAATAATAGATAGCAAAATGAACTAATTTTTCTGTTATTTGTTGAAGCTATTATGTTTCATCATTTTTCAACCATTGTGCAGAGCCCGAAAATCAAACTCTTTTCGTACACACACGTAGACGACTCTAAATTTCGAATTTTTTTTTGGGGACCTATAAACTATCTTTCAATTCAAAATGAACTTTGCGTTATAACGCAAATTTTGCGTTATAACGCAAACTTTGAGAAATAACCCAAACCTTTGCGAAATAACGCAAACCTTTGCGGTATAACGCAAACATTTGCGAAATAACGCAAACTTTGTGTTATAACGCAAAATAAAAAAAAAAGTTTGTGTGGCGCTAATACGCTTCCGTATAAACATTCCATAATTGAGATAGAAAAGAATTATCCAATTATCTTAAATAAAAAATTCTAACCAGTTAATTGAAAATGACATTTTTATTACCCTAATCAGTGACCACGATTTCTTGCCAACCAAAGGTAATTTTTCAAGCTTGTGACGTTTCGGCGGAAACTCCTATACATTATTATTATTATTATTATATTAGTCCCAGCTTGAACTGAGTGAATGAAAATGTTCTTTTCGTTGTTTAAAAGTTGTTTAAAAAATAATTTGAAGAAATCCTTTCAACAATAATAGTTTTGTTTTTTATTATTTATTTTATTATCATTGTCAACTGATAAACAACGAGTGACTTACGTATGTCTGATGATGCATATGTTCCCGGTAATATAGGCTTGTTCGCGAATCCAGTCAGTGACGTCACAAAATCAATTTTATTGTATTTCAGCAATAAAATTGCATTGTATAGCAATGGGACAGATTTTTATTTTTTGAATAACTTTTTACATACCAGTCCGACTTTTGGATCTGTAAAATGTATAATAAACCTCGAGATTTTCATATTTTTTCTACCGATTTACTTTTTCTAAATTTCCTCTGAATAATTTGAAATGTGTATTTCAAATATATTGAAATTGTGAAAAATTTGAATACTTTATAAATACGTCAATTAGATCAAATAAAAATAATCAAATATCGAAAATTTTAAAATCCTGTTAAACTGTAAAATGTCTTCAATTCAGATCAAAAGAAATGATCAAAATACCTTTAAAAACAAAACCATACAAGTTAATTGAAAATGACATTTTTATGACCTTAATTAATGATTACGATTTCTTGCCAGCCAAAAGGATCCACAGGTAAAAATTTCGAGGTTGTGACGTCACGGAGAATAAGCCTATACATATAATGTCATTCGAATTAATTATTTATTGATTAGCATATTTGTTTTTATTTTGAAATCACCACAAATACAATAATTTAAAACATATAGACACCTGACTGCAACAATGATTTATGACGCCCTTGGGCTAATTATCACCTGGTCAAGGTGACAGGTGATGTCTTGACAACTTGTTTATTACATTTTATTAATTGGATAGATGCAAGAAGCGTCTTCATACTTCTTACCTATAGAAGCTTTTTTCAATTTCTACAAGTCTCTTAACTCCGACGAGGAACATATATCAAATCCACTACCCTTAGAAGAAACCCAAGAACTTAATGATATTTTAAATACTCCCATTACTGAAAATGAAATTATTAAATGTATAAAAGAGTTAAAGAACGGAAAGGCATGTGGTAACGACTCTATCATTAACGAATACATCAAAGTACTATTGATGTTTTCGTACCTATATACGTACAACTTTTCAATATAGTATTTGATTCCGGAATTGTCCCAGAAGTTTGGCTTGAAGGTAATATAATTCCATTTTACAAGAACAAAGGAAACAAAAAGGACCCAAAAAATTATAGACCTATAACAATATTAAGTTGTATGGGTAAACTGTTTACATCTGTACTTAACCTCAGATTGAGAAAATGCCTTTAAACTTTTTTAATGTTAAATGAGAATCAAAATGGCTTCCGGAAAAGTTATAGCACATTTGATAGTGTCTTTACATTGCATATTTTGTTTGAATTACTTAGATTGCATAAAAAGAAATTGTTTTGTGCTTTTATAGATTTTGCTAAAGCTTTCGACACCGTATGGCGCCAAGGACTTTGGTCAAAACTTGTATTTCATACAATAACTGGTAAAATGTACAACATTATTGTAAACATGTATAGTAATATTAAATCTCGAATTTATGATGGGTTAGACTACTCTGATTTCTTCCCATGTAATATAGGGGTTCGCCAAGGTGAAAATCTGTCACCTGTTCTGTTTTCTTTGTATCTTAATGATCTGGAGGAGTTTTTAATAAGCAAAAATGTACAAGGGCTCTGCACGTTATCAGCTGATATTGAAAGTGAGCTACACTGCATGCTGAACCTATTTGTAATTTTGTATGCTGATGACACAGTACTATTATCAGAAACAAAAGAAGATTTACAAAATCAATTAAATGCTTTATCTGAATATTGTAATAGATGGAAACTAAAAGTAAACGTTGAAAAAAGCAAAATCGTTATATTTTTCAAAGGTAGACAGCCTGGTAGGATAGAATTTAAATTTGAAAACGAAATTTTGGATATAGTGCCAGATTTTTCTTACCTTGGTGTATACTTTTCACGTACTGGGTCTTTTAAGAAAACAAAACAGTGTCAAATTGACAAAGCAACCATGGCCATGTATAATATTTTACGAAAAGGCAGAACACTTCACCTATCTATATCTTGCCAGCTAGAACTATTTGATAAAATCGTAAAGTCTATACTTCTTTATGGTTGCGAAGTTTGGGGCATCGCAAACAATAATATTATTGAAAGATTGCATATTAAGTTCTGTAAATTATTGTTAAAAGTAAAACGATCTACAGCTGATTTTATGATTTATGGAGAATTGGGAAGATATCCGCTAGATATCAATATCAAAATTAGGATTTTGAATTATTGGACTAAACAGTTAAGTGGTAAACAAGAAAAAGTGTCTGCTATCTTATATAAATACGCCTTTGATAAGCATGGAATAAATATGCAATGGCTACTCTCAGTCAAATCCCTTCTTGATGATTGTGGGCTCTCATATATTTGGCAACAACAAGGTTTTATAAATAGTGAATGGCTTCTTAGCACTCAGAAATAGACTGATTGATCAATTTAATCAGACTTGGAGATCTGAGGTGGAAAACTCACCAAAGGGGCTTAATTATCGAGTATTTAAAACACAATTAGAATTTTCGCCATACCTAAAAATATTAGACAACAAAAATATTCTTACTTTTTGTAAATTTAGAACGCTAAATTGTAATTTACCAATAGAAACAGGGTGATGGCAGAATATTCCCAGAGAAAATCGAAAATATACGCTTTGTAATTCTTGCGATTTAGGAGATGAATATCATTACATTTTAACATGTCCAGCTTTAAATGACGAGAGAAAACAATTTATCAAAAACTATTATCGAAATGGGCCAATTATTTTGAAATTTCAAGATTTGATGAGTACTAAAAATGTGTCAATGTTAAACAAACTTTGCAAATTTGTGAGAATAATACAAAAGCGAATAGCCTCTCCAGGGTAATATAATACATTAAATTTATAAATCATTATACTATGTATCAAACAATTAGATGTTATGCTGTTTATATTTTCAAGACTGCACCTCTGTCTTACTCTTTGTATAATTATTATTGTCTATTTTTGTATTTATCTCTGTACCATTATTTTATGGTTTGTGAGAATAAAGATTGAAATTGAAAAAATACGTGTAACACCCTAACAATATACATATGTGCCACAAATATAAAATATGTATAAAAACTATTTTAAACACAAATCAACCATAATCGTAATATTTATGTTAGTAGATATTTTATGTAACTAATTTTAATTTGCATTAAAATAACTCAATATTTATTTCTTTTATCAATCATGTTCACTTCTTAATGCGTTAAACAGGTCGACTGAAAAAAGATCGAACTGCGTACACATACATGCATTCACAGTCACCTCCCCTGAACATGACCACTTTTTGCACATGCTCATTACATTACGACGAAATTATTTGATTTTCCATAGTGTTTGTGTTGTCAAGATTTTTGATTAGATTTAAATTGTTAACAGCACTTCGATATAATATAGCCATACATTGTACATGTATCAGTTCATCTGATGCTCTCTCTTGAACCGGAATTCTAATTCTAACCAGTGATATGAAGGGATATAAGGAGAACACTGATTTTTGTTGCAGAATTATTTCATTCAGTATTTTTTCCAAATACATGTAACTTGATAGAGCCAATTTACGATACTTGCAGTATTTCGATTTAATATTTGTAACTATATGCTCCTCCTTCATCTGCTCCAATCTTGAAAACACTTTTTTTCAAATTTTGTGTTAAATAAGAAAGTTTATGTGGAAATTCCACAAATAAAGTGGTTGAATAAATTTATTTAATTATTTGGACTTCGAAATTTAAATTTGCGTTTCATCATTAAAAACAAAGATGCGTTTTTAGTTAGTTTTATTTATGTCTATAGGAGTCTATAGGATGTTTATTTCGCTGAACTTGATTACTCTTTATTTAGGGGCCGACTCCGACCTGCCGTTGGATGTGGGGTTTCCTTCCCGTTCATTGAAGATCTTATGGTGGCTTTGAGTTGTTATTACTCCCCTTTGGGTCGTTGTCTCTTTGACACATTCCCCGTTTCCCTTCGTTTTTCTATTATACTTAAACAGAACAATACCTTAAATTTACTCTTATTTAAATTTGAAAAAAAATCAAATTATTCAATTTTCCGTTATAATAGGAAAATAGAATATACAGGATAACAGGAAACACCTACAAAGGCCAAAAACACGGTAACATATCATATTGAACTAAGGAACTGCAAAAGAAAAAAACACAGTAAAATGCCATGTTGAACCAAGGAACTGCACAAGAAAAAAACACAGTAACATGTCATATTGTACGAAGGAAATGCACAAGAAAAAAACACAGCAACATGTCATATTGAACCAGGGAACTGCACAAGAATAAACACAGTAACATGTCATATTGAACCAAGGAACTGCACAAGAAAAAAACACAGTAACATGTCATATTGAACCAAGGAACTGCACAAGAAAAAAACACAGCAACATATCATATCGAACCAAGGAACTGTAAAAGAAAAAACACAGTAACATGTCATATTGAATCATGGAACTGCACAAGAAAAAAAAAATAGTAACATGTTATATTGAACTTAGGAACTGCACAAGAAAAAAACACAGCAACATGTCATATTGAACCAAGGAACTGTACAAGAAAAAAAACACAGTAACATGTCATATTGAACCAAGGAACTGCACAAGAAAAAAACACAGTAACATGTCATACTGAACCAAGGAACTGCACAAAAAAAACACAGCAACATGTCATATTGAACCAAGGAACTGTACAAGAAAAAACACAGTAACATGTCATATTGAACCAATGAACTGCACAACAAAAAACACAGTAACATGCCATATTGAACCAAGGAACTGCAAAAGAAAAATACAGTAACATGCCATATTGAACCAAGGAACTGCACAAGAAAAAACACAGTAACATGCCGTATTGAACCAAGGAACTGCACAAGAAAAAAACCACAGTAACATGCCATATTGAACCAAAGAACTGCACAAGAAAAAAAAAAACACAGTAACATGCCATATTGAACCAAGGAACTGCACAAGAAAAAAAACACAGCAACATGCCATATTGAACCAAGGAATTGCACAAGAAAAAAACCACAGTAACATGCCATATTGAACCAAGGAACTGCAAATGAAAAAAAAAACAAACACAGTAACATACCATATTGAACCAAGGAACTGCACAAGAAAAAACAAAGAAACATGTCATATTGAACCAGGACACTACACAAGGAAAAACACAGGAACATGCAATATTGAACCAAGGAGCTGCAAAAGAAAAAAAACACAGTAACATGCCATATTGAATCAAGGAACTGCAAAAGAAAAAAAAAAACACAGTAACATGCCATATTGAACAGAGGAACTGCACAAGAAAAAACACAGTAACGTGCCATATTGAACCACGAAACTACACAAGGAAAAACACAGTAACATGCCATATTGAACCAAGTAACTGCACAAGAAAAAAACACAGTAACATGCCATATTGAAACGAGGAACTGCACAAGAAAAATACAGTAACATGCCATATTGAACCAAGGAACTGCACGAGAAAAAACACAGTAACATGCCATATTGAGCAAAGTAACTGCACAAGAAAAAAAACACAGTAACATGCCATATTGAACCAAGGAACTGCACAAGAAAAAAAAACACAGTAACATGCCATATTGAACCAAGGAACTGCAAAAGAAAAAAAACACAGTAACATGCCATATTGAACCAAGGAACTGCACAAGAAAAAACACAGTAACTTGCCATATTGAACCACGAAACTACACAAGAAAAAACACAGTAACATGCCATATTGAACCAAGGATCTGCAAAAGAAAAAGACAACCACAGTAACATGCCATATTGAACCAAGGAACTGCACAAGAAAAAACACAGTAACATGCCACATTTAACCATGAAACTGCAGAAGGAAAAACACAGTAACATGCCATATTGAACCAAGGAACTACACAAGGAAAAACAGTAACATGCCATATTGAACCAAGGAACTGCACAAGAAAAAACCCAGTAACATGCCATCTTGAACCAAGGAACTGCAAAAGAAAAAAAATCACAGTAACATGCCATATTGAACCAAGGAACTGCACAAGAAAAATACAGTAACATGCCATATTGAACCAAGGAACTGCACAAGAAAAAACACAGTAACATGCCATATTGAGCCAAGGAACTGCACAAGAAAAAAAAAACACAGTAATATGCCATATTGAACCAAGGAACTGCACAAGAAAAAAAAACACAGTAACATGAAATATTGAACCAATGGACTGCACAAGAAAAAAACACATTAACATGCCATATTGAACCAAGGAACTGCAAAAGAAAAAAAAAACACAGTAACATGCCATATTGAACCAAGGAACTGCAAAAGAAAAAACACAGTAACATGCCATATTGAACCAAAGAACTGCAAAAGAAACAAGAAATTTGCAGCAGAGCTGCGAGAAGGGGTTAATTTGATAGATGTGAAACTTGAAGTTCTTCAATAAAAATATCAAGTAGTGGGAAAATACTTATATTTGAGCCACCCCCCCC
>MJUU01010725.1:6119-23967 GCA_002080025.1 Modiolus philippinarum
AGATATACGATTTCCATTTAGTGAAGACATTCAAGATGCTGGTCATAGGACTGGTGGCGTCCATCACTATTACATCAACCGAAAATGACCCTGACATTTGTTTTTTTTTATTTTCTGCATTATGTTTTTATGTATGTATACATAGCATTTCATCCGTCGCGTAAAAAATAAAATATTACATGTAAATGGTGATATTTATTGTGTCATGTCATATACTCCCTTTTTCTAATCTTTGTACAAATTTTGGGAGAGCTCTATTAATCCCTTAACTTTAGTCACCTGTATGTCAAATGCTATGGAAATGAACGAGTATTTCTTTTCATAAAAAATGATCAAATGACCAAATATGATAACGGCTAATTTGTTAATATATATTTCAGTGAAGCAACGGCAGTAGAATACCGAAGGAACAAAGGAGTGAAATTTACAAAAATCGAAGTCCAAAGATATGGCCAAACGAGGACATAGAAAACAATGACGTTAGACACAGAAAACAATGACCTTAGACAGATACAAAGCACAGAAATAGAAATCACAACATTCAAAACAAAGGCAACAATGTTCACACTGTTTTTCAACTGATTGATTGAGTGATCACTGCTTGTGATCTACTCTTTCAAATTTCAGTAATATGAAAACAAAAAAGTTTTATTATACTCTCTATGCATGTATAAGAGGTGTATACTCTCCATATATTTCAGTTATGGTATACTTCTTCGTGAGAGAATTTCTCACTGATGAGACATAAGTTGTCGAAATGGGCATATGAAAGTAAATTCACAGTAACTTCGGTATTTCGTTATTTGTTACCACTGGGTCGATGCCACTGCTGGTGGACTGTTAGTCCCCGAGAGTATTCACCAGAACAGTAGTCAGTACTTTGGCGCTGACCCGAAAACCGATTATATTTGGTACCTTACAATATCTAAATTTTTGTAAATTTTGTTGAAAACTAAGGAGTATCTCCCTCATGCAAAGCTCTGTCCTTAGCTGATTTTGGCTTTACATTTAGATCATATTGGTTATTTGTTCTCTATCAGTTTTTAAACATCTTTGAATTTCTGGTCTTCCAAATGTTTAGATTTTATCTGCACTGATGAGACATAAGTTGTCGAATGCGCATATGCAGAAAGTAAATTCAAAGTAACTTCGGTATTTAGTTATAGATATACTATAATACTTTAAAATTTCGCATGTAATAGTTTTGTAATTTCCAAACCTTATTCTGACCACCTGTTTATTTGGCCCACACCTCACTATTTCATAATGCTAAGATTTTTTAACAATCGACTTGATGAGTGCCCTGTGTTTGTCTTTATGTCATAATCGTCCACTAGCTTAGGACACTAGTGTCTTTGTCGGATAACGGATGATAGTGATTGTAAGAGCACTGTGTCAGTTTAATATATGTTTGTCGACGATCCCGCATCTATGAGACAAAAGACATGGATGCAGCGTTGTTCTACATTTAGCAAAGAATTCCGCTCACACCAGTGCTAGGGGTCGTCTTGAACTTACTATGAAGTATGAGCAAGGTTTATGGTGAATAAAAGATGAAGAACAACAATATAAACGTTGTTCCTGTGCTTGGTTCTACCATGTTTTGGTAGAGACTTTATCTCATGTATATTTACTCCATATCCTTTCATTGTTTACTAATATAAATTTGAAAATTGGACAGACGTGTTCAAATGAATTCACAGGACGGGTAACTTAGCCTTGTATCTGCGAACATGTTGACCACTGTTTAGACTTTTATGCAGACATATTTTGAATATACATTGTTATGTGGCAGAAACGACAATAAATTATTGTACATTGAAGTCAGCAATCATAAAACAAAATTGGCTCAAATTAACTTTTTAATCAGACAAAAAATAATTATTTTACAAATTAAATACAATATATGACTATCTGACAATAATGAAGTCCAAGTAATGATCCAAATGAAAAGTTCACTTTATTCCACCAATTAATGTCCAATAGAATAATCCTTATAATCCTCACTAAATAGTTGATAATATATTCACAATAATTGATGTCGATTTCCAATACAAAAGATGTGCGTGATAATCCTGTATAAACTAATTAATCCTGTATAAACTTATTAAACTGACTGATTTAACCCTTTTCAGCTATCATATATAAATACATTTATTCTTTCCAGAAAAATCTTCACGGGATATAACTAGAACATTCTAATTAACTAATTATCACATGCCTAAAATGATTATGTAAGGAAAACCTCTAGAAACATCTATGTGTTAAAATCTGAATTTAAATTCTAGAATATTCCACATGTTCTAAGGTGTAATAACCTTGACCATTGTTTATTGTAAACAAGTTACATAACTAGGCCAAACAAATTACATCATATTAAGGCCTTACAAAATAAAAACAATCAATACGTATTATAGAATATTTACAACATTTAATTACCTATAACACCTCCCCCGAAAAGAAAATGTTTGAATGCAATGAAAAACATTTAAAATAAACAATGAGGTGTTATGAAATTTATCAAACTCTTGACAATGTGTCTGCAATAACTTTATCTTTTCCTTTAATATGTCTTGTGTCTAGATTAAAACCTTGCAAAGTCAAACTCCACCTCAAAAGTCTTTGATTTTTATCTTTCATTTTATGAAAAAATTTAAGAGGGTTGTGATCAGTATATACAATGATAGGCTGAACTGAAGCTGTAACATAAATTTCAAAATGTTGTAAAGCCAAAATCAGAGACAAACATTCTTTTTCAATTGTGGAATAATTTCTCTGGTGTTTATTAAATTTTCTTGAAAAATAACAATTTGGATGGTCTATTCCATCTTTACCTTCTTGTAATAAAACACCACCAGCAGCAACATCACTGGCATCTACTGCTAACTTAAATTGACATTCAAAATTAGGTGTTGCTAAAACTGGCGCACTTTCTAGGATGGCTTTTAGTTCTTCAAATGACTCATCACAACTTTTAGACCAAATAAACTTTACATTTTTTCTCAATAGTTTAGTCAAAGGCTCACTAATTGAAGAAAAGTTTTGACAAAATTTATAATATCTATAATATCCAGCCATTCCCAGAAAACGCATCAATTGTTTCTTATTCTCAGGTGTAGGAAAACTAGAAATAGCACTTATTTTAGCATCAATATGTTTTACCTGACCCTGACCTACAGTATGTCCTAAATAAGTAACATAAGCACATCCAAATTCACTCTTGGAGAGGTTGACTGTTAGCATAGCACTGCTTAAACGTTAAAAAAAAGTTCTAAGTATCTGAAGATGTTCTTCCAAAGTGTCACTATATATAAGAATGTCATCAATGTATGCTTCACAACCGTCAATTCCAGAAATAACACCGTTGATGAGACGCTGAAAAGTTGCCGGCGAATTTTTCATGCCAAAAGCCATCACTTTGTATTGGAATAGTCCATCCGGAGTAACAAAAGCGGAAAGTTCTTTTGCACGCTCTGTAAGAGGAACTTGATAAAATCCTTTTAATAAGTCAATTTTTGTAATGTATTTAGCATTTCCAATTTTGTCAATACAGTCATCAATGCGCGGAGTTGGAAAAGAGTCAGTTTTTGTAACACTGTTTAGTTTTCTATAGTCCGTACACATACAATAAGTTCCATCAGGTTTTGGGACTAGAATACAAGGCGAGCTCCAATTGCTTTTGCTAGGTTCAATAAAGTCATTTTTTAACAAATACTGAATTTCATCATGCAGGTACTTTTGTTTGATCGGATTCAGTCGGTATGGATGCTGTTTTATCGGTACTGAATCACCAACATCAACGTCATGAAATATTTTATCAGTTCGTGTCAGAATGTCCGGAAACAAATGTTCAAAATCACTGAGTAACTGTTTTAACTGTTCCTTTTGAATCATTGGTAAATGTTGAAGTTTCGAATCCAAATCTTGTAGAATCTGTGAATTTTCCAGCTTCGGTGTGATAGATGGCGAATCAATCTTTTCACAAAAGTCATTATTAGAATTATCAGGGTCAACACTAACTATATTTACAGAATGTACAATATTTGTGCTATTTCTATCTATATAAGGTTTTATCATATTAACATGACACAACCTATTATGTCTACGTCTGTCAGATATTTTAATGATATAATTTAAATCATTCAGTTTCTTTTCAACAATATATGGACCAAAGTATCTGGCTTCAAGTGGCTTTCCAGGAACAGGAAGTAAAACAAGTACTTTATCACCAGGGTCAAAATTACGTTTTACAGAATTTTGGTCATACTTACCTTTCATAGATTCTTGACTAGATTTAAGATTTTTATTGGCAAGTTCACAAGCTTTAACAAGTTTAGTGCGAAAATCTGAAACATAATCTAAGAGATTTAAGTGGTCTTTTTCATCAGATAAAATTTTCTCATTTAAGAGTTTGAGTGGGCCCCTAACTGTATGTCCAAAAACTAATTCAAAGGGACTACAACCTAATGATTCCTGGACTGCTTCTCTTACAGCAAATAAAAGAAAAGAAATTCCTTCATCCCAATCTTTCTCTGTGTCAAAACAATAGGTCCGCATCATATTTTTTAAGGTTTGATGAAATCGCTCTATGGTGCCTTGACTTTCAGGGTGATATGCAGATGATCTGTACTGTTTAATGCCTAATTCATAAATTACTTGCTGAAAAATGCCTGACATAAAGTTTGAACCTTGGTCTGATTGAATAGATTTAGGTAGCCCGAACAAAGTAAATAATTTAGTTAAAGCCCTAACTATAGTTTTAGTCTTTATATTTCTTAAGGGAAATGACTTCCGGAAACCTTGTGGATGTACACATAATAGTTAACATGTACTGATTACCAGATTTAGTTTTTGGTTAAGGACCTACACAATCTATTAATATTCTACTAAAAGGCTCCTCAAAGGCAGGTATTGGTTGAAGAGGTGCTTTTGGAATAACTTGGTTTGGTTTCCCTACTAATTGACATGTATGATTAGACATGCAGTAATTGGAGACATCTTTTGTAAGATTAGGCCAATAAAAATAATTTAGAATTTTGTTGTAAGTCTTATTAATACCTAGGTGTCCTGAAATGGGAGTATCATGGGCCATGCTTAATATCTCAGGTCTATACACCTTTGGTACTACAATTTGATTCTTTACTGCCCATTCTGCATCAGCAGATACATCAGAAGGTCTCCATTTACGCATAAGAATACCATTCTTAGAAAAATAAGTGACAGGTTCTTTCAAAGACTCACTTTCATCAACAGCCCGATTGAAAAGACATGAAATTTCAGGGTCTTTATGTTGCTCACTGCTAAACGTAGACATAGAAAAACCATCACCTTGAACCAATGAACTATCAAAAAACTCCAAGGGCTTGCTTGTTTTGACACCAACATCACTAAGCTGACAAATAAATGTATCCGACAAATCAAAACCATCAGTGCTATTTTCATCAACTTTCTGAGCTTCCGCACATTTCTTTTTCATAGCACGAGTAACACAGGCACAGGCAGGGTACAACCAAGGATACTCCTGTTCAGCAGAATCAGAAACCTGATCAAAAGAAGGCTTGTCTGTCACAATAGGATTTCTTTGAACTTTATCCCCAGCTAAATCATTACCAAGAAGAAGTTGAACACCTTCAAAGGGCAATGATGACTTGATACCTAAGGTCACAGGTCCAGAAACAATATCTGAAGACAAATAAACGTTATGGAGAGGAGTAGCAGTATAACCACTAGAATCTACCCCTTTAATAAGAACATTTCTACCAGTACTAGAAACATCATCAAACGGTAGGGTTTCCGCCAACAAAAGAGACTGAGAGGCTCTAGTATCTCTTAGAATTCGAATAGAGGTAGAATTACAAAAATCACTCGAAAGCGACACAAAACCATCACTAATAAATGGTTAAAAAATCTCCATAATGGGACTAGATGGGGATTTGACCTCGACCTTACTAACAGGATCAGAAACAGACTTCACCTCAGAAAAAGAACTATGCACATCTGTATCAAAATGAGGCAAACATTGCGACGATTCAACAAAACCACTGGTTTAACTTCACTCTCCTTCCTTTGCCTTAACCTATAACAGTCAGATATTAAATGACCTTCCTTCTTACAATAATTACACGAAATCGACTTAAATGGTCTCTGTGACTGTGAGGGAGGATAGGACTTGGACGAGCTATTTACTGGACGTTGCCTACTATTTACATCATTTGAAGGTTTGGGTGAAAAATTTGTGGAATTGTTATTTCTGAAAAATTTCTGTGGTTTATTAAAAAATTGTGTTTTATGTGTAAGTGAAAAATCATCAGCTAAACGTGCAGCAATTTCCAAAGATTCATCTTTTTGTTCATCAATAAAAGTTTTAATGTCAGTATTAATACACCTTTTAAACTCTTCAATTAAAACTAACTGGCGTTATTTCTCATGATTGTTATTCATTTTCTTTGATGAACACCAACGATCAAATAGTTGCTCTTTTGTTCTAGCAAACTCTACATAGGTTTGGTCACTCTGTTTTTCTGCATTCCTAAATTTTTGGCGGTAAGCTTCAGGTACCAGTTCATAGGCTTTAAGAATTAACTCTTTTACAGTGTCATAATCTGAAGCCTGTTCTACAGACAACTGAGTGTAAATTTCCCTGGCTTTACCAATTAACACACTTTGTAATAACATTGACCAATTATGTTTTGGCCACTTTAAATTCTGAGCTATTTTTTCAAAATGCAGAAAATATTTGTCAATATCCTTTTCTTGAAAAGGAGGGACCAACCTGATATTTTTAGCAACATCAAATGTCTGAGAATTCTGAGAAAGGTGCTGATTCTTTTCAGCCAATTCCAATTTTTTCATTTCCAGAATTCCAATTTTTTCATTTCCAGTTGAAAATTTAGCTTTCTCTTTCTTGCTGTTCAATTTCTAATTTTCTTTCTCTTTCCTGTCTCTCTATTTCTAATTTTCTTTGCTCTCTTTCTAATTCTAATTTTCTATTTTCTAATTCTTTCTGAATTTCTAATTTTTTTATTTCCAAATCGGGTGTTTGAATGCCAAAAGTCGCCAAAACAGATTTATCAAAATAATCTTCTTCAACCAAATAATTTGCAATCACATTTTGAATTTCAAATTTTCTCATTCCAGATTTGACGTTTCATTTCAAATGTTTCCTAAAATAATTAATTCATCCTTTTTAAGCTTCTCAAAATTCTCCACCTGACACATAGACATGAATTGTTCTGGATCAAATGACATTTTGTAAAAAATTTTATTGCTGACTTTTTAAAAAAAAATTCTTTTTAACAAAATTATAATAATTTCTTTCTTAAACAATTTCGATAATTCCGGACGAGCCCCCAATTTCTGTTATGTGGCAGAAACGACCAATAGATTATTGTACATTGAAGTCAGCAATCATAAAACAAAATTGGCTCAAATTAACTTTTTATTCAGAAAAAAATAGTTATTTTACAAATTAAATATAATATATGACTTATCTGACAATAATGAAGTCCAAGTAATAATCCAAATGAATAGTTCACTTAATTCCACCAATTAATGTCCAATAGAATAATCCTTATAATCCTCACTAAATAGTTGATAATATATTCACAATAATAATACAATGTATTATAGAATATTTACAACATTTAATTACCTATAACAACATGGAACGCTTGACTTCTACTTATAAAGAACCAAAGTTTACGTGTCATCAAAATAACGGCAGTAGAATACCGAAGAAACGAAAGTTTTTACAAAAATAAAGGTCCAAAATTTTGCACCAGCATCTTGATGCAGTTCTAGTTTTTTTATCCTTTCTTCTCCTACAAGTTTCTCCTCGTTCTTATTCGCTTTACAACTGATATTAATGAAACCTGACATAATGATAAAGGGCCATATCTAATGGTACAGTCAAATCTTAGAATATTTTTAGTGGCGATTAGGTGAAAATTTCCAAAATGGCGGCCGTTGCCATGGAAACGGAAATATGGCGGTATAGGAACAATGCTCAAAATTGAATGAATTGTAAAGAAAAGTTGCACTGGAATTGTAGAACTATTTTCAGAAGAAACATTTCAAACAGTCTCTCGTTGCCATCGAAAGGCGGCACATCTAAAAAATAAAAACTACATTTTGATAAAAGGGATAATTTTGATATCACTTTTACTTATTTCCTTTTTCATGACGGCGACGTACCACTAGCTGCATCCTTCGGGTTTTATATATTTTAAGTCTTTAACCGGCACGATTTTCACGCTTATGTTCTATTCGTGACGACTTAACAGAACGTAACCTTCCTATGATACCAAAATTTTACCAACAAGGTTACAAATTTCATAAATTGATCAACACATTTAAGAAGATTTATGAAACATATGAACAAGTGATATCTAAATTTGGCGTAACACGCAAACAGCTTATTACCATGGGCATTTCCCATCCTTGTTTTTACGGAAATGTTGTTAAACAATGGAAAAACTGATATAAAACTGGGACGTACATGTATCTTATATTCTTAACTCATCTGCCAATCTTTCAGAATTACGTTTTCATATTTTCCCATTCATTTTTCTTTTCGATATTCGATTGGAACCATACACACTTGGATGTCATGTCAGACTTCGAAAAAGAAAATTGAATATCGAAAAGGAAAATTGATGGGAAAATATTAAAATCTGAATGACCCGAAGGCGATTGGTACCATATAAACTTATAATATATCATATCAGACATCGCATAACAAAATCGACTATGAATCCTTGGTACTGGATTTGGCTTCCTATTTCGATATTTTTGGTAATGAGTGCTTCTTGTTTTACTTTTATTGGATTGTGGCTTTCCGAATTTTTTACTCTTATACTGCTGATGAGAGGTTACTCCAATAAACACATGTACAGCATAGCAAAATTTACCGTTTGTTATGCAACTTCGGTATTACTCTATTTTGAAAACATTGGGCTGATGCCGCTGCTGGTGGACCAGAGGTCCCCGAGGTGATCACCAGCCCAATAGTCAGACTTGTCTGACATGAAAAATTTACCTTTCATTTTATAGAAATTTACTGTTTTATAAAAAAATCTAACCTCTTTAAGGATGTACTCTTCTGAGGAGCCAAAATTTTAAAGTATTATCCTTTTTTCAAACCTTCATTTTTGCAATATTCTTACCCCATAAATTTAATATATGAGGAAAAATTCATAGGTCGCTGTGGAAATAATCTTGCTACAGATGTTTTGAAAGTGACCAATTTTAGCATTTTTGCCCATTTTTTGACTAATTTCATAGAAAAAATCTAGCTTAGAGTATTAAACTTTTTCTCATACTTTCTGTCAAGCTGTAAATAGAAGGAATGAACAAATTCAACTCCTCAAATTCATATGTTGGTGTTGATATAAGAAAGTTTTGTCCCATTTTCATGCTTTATAGGGGCAATTTCAGCATTTCCATATTTCCCTCAAAATGTAGATTTGCTAATTTTTAAACAGCTTATGGTTTAAACTTCATTTGATTTGTGATTTTTTTATTGCAATAATATATAATACTTTTTTTAAAAAGCAAAAATAAATCTTAAGTGCATATTTTTTTCATAAATTGTCTTTTTCTAACCCAACCCCTATTTTGTGAAAATTTCACATCGACCCACCAGACAATTAGGGCATAAATCTTCAATTTGAGATTACTCTGAAACTACTTGATAGAAATGAATAATTTTTTGATACAATTTAAAGACAAACTTATATTTTGTTAAGTTTCTGCTATTGTACATAAAATAAAATAATTTTAAAATTATTTCCAAACGAGATTTCAACGAGACTGAAACATGAGAAGAATACATCCTTAAAACAATAAGGCTTCATTCCGTGTAATGCACTCGGTTGAAGTCGTCGGTACTGGATTTGGAACCCTGTTTCGATATTTTTGGTAATGAGTATTTCTTTTTTACTTCTTTTCGATTGTGGCTTTCCATATTTTTTATTCTAATGCTGCTGATGAGAGGTTACTCCTTAAAACACGTGTAAAGCATAACGGAATTTTTTGTGTATTTAGCAACTTCGGTATAATTGTATATATATGGAAAAGGAATATGAGTGGGAAATATAAAAATTTAAATGACTTGAAGTCGATTGGTATCATATACACTAATTTGATATCATGTCAGACTTCGGATAATAAAATCGAATATCGAAAGGGAAAATAGGAACATCAGAAAAGAATGCGTATGACAACAACAACAACAACAACAACAAAAAAAAAACAAAACAAAACAAAAAAAACAACAACAAAAAACAACAACAACAACAAAAAAAACCACAAAAAAACCCGAAAAACAACAACAGCAACAACAACAAAAAAATCAACAAAAAAAAACAAAACAAAACAAAACAACAAAAAACAACAACAACAACAATAAAACAAAACAAAAAACAAAAACAAAACAAAACAAAACAAAACAAAACAATGAAACAGTAGTATTTTTATTTCATATTTTGGTATTCATAAAGTATTAGATTTTAAATACCGAAAAAAAAAACGAAAAGGAAAACAACTCGGCTCTATTATAAATGCGATCAGTTGCATATAGTTACAACTAGCCGGACATTTAGACCACACAAATTATCAACTAGGCGGACAGACAGAATACACAAGTTATCAACTCATCAGACAGAAATAATTCACAAGTTATCAACTAAGCGGACAGACAGAATACACAAGTTATCAACTAGGCGGACAGCGGACAGACAGAAAACACAAATTATCGACTAGGCGGACAGGCAGAATATACAAATTATCAACTAGGCGGTTAGACAGAGTATACAAGTTATTAACTAGGCGGACAAACACAAAATTTAATCCCTAAATTAAAAATGTGAAATAGTATGTGTCGCAAGAAAATGTGACGAAACTCTAACTCCTTCGTTTTGACAAAGTATTTCCCTCATGTAAAGCTCTGTCCTTAGCTGATTTTGGCTTTACATTTAGATCATATTGGTTATTTGTTCTCTATCAGTTTTAAACATCTTTGAGTTTATGGTCTTCCAAACGTTTAGATTTTATCTGCACTGAAGAGACATAAGTTGTCGAAATGCCCATATGCAGAATTTAAATTTACAGTTACTTCGGTATTTAGTCATTGATACGATTACAAAAACAGAAGTTTACTCAAGTTATTTGTTAATATATCAAGCAAATGTGATGCAAAATATATAATTGCCTAATATGTAAAGTTCTATACAGTTTATTTCATACATCTAATTGAATCCTTTGTTATGGTTAGTTAAAGCAAAATTATCATGATGAATATGTAGCATGCACACAAGAAAGCTAACACTTTCCATAATGAAGTTTTCTGTCGGACCACAGGGACTTGCTCCCGGTCTAGAAAAAAAATTACTATCCAACATGAATCTCGGAGAAAAAAACACAAGGGAAATCCTATGTCCGATACCCCGCTCGCTTCGTTTAATTTTTTTCTATATAAAACAAACAAAACCTACCTTCACGCCTTTTACGTTCTCTTCCTGAATAATTTTCCGAACAGAAAACACAGTGTTTACCTCATGATAGCTCTGCTTCATTCCTATATCTCGATTTGTTTACTCATATTTCATGATAAGGACAATTCATGGATCTCAATGTGAAACTACAATGACCTTCACATTTTAAATTTAAATCCTTCACGCGGAAGCTCTCGGGACTTTTTCATTCGGTCGACGTAATATGCCTATGTATCGAATGCCATTTTCCCGCGATATATTTATTTTTAGCAAACAGATTGATTGAAAGGTTGAAATGGATGAAGTACAGGCAAAAGCGTTGCGATTCGCCGAAATGGTCACAATCACAATTTCACATATCGACTTAGGAAAAAAATCGTTCTATCCCGCCTTTATTACTGTATCGGCGTTATCTTCAACGGAATGAAAAGGTCCCGAAAGCTTCCGCGTGAAGGATTTAAATTTAGAATGTGAAGGTCATTGTAGTTTCACATTGAGATCCATGAATTGTCCTTATCATGAAATATGAGTAAACAAATCGAGATATAGGAATGAAGCAGAGCTATCATGAGGTAAACACTGTGTTTTCTGTTCGGAAAATTATTCAGGAAGAGAACGTAAAAGGCATGAAGGTAGGTTTTGTTTGTTTTATTTAGAAAAAATTTAAACGAAGCGAGCGGGGTATCGGACATAGGATTTCCCTTGTGTTTTTTTCTCCGAGATTCATGTTGGATAGTAATTTTTTTTTCTAGACCGGGAGCAAGTCCCTGTGGTCGGACCAATAGAAGTAATTGTTTATGTGATACGAGTTAATTATAATGCACCACACACTCGTTGTCTGCAGATAATCCGATACATTGTGACACGAGAACTTCCTACGACATCTTAATATTAAAAATTGATAATTGTTCCAGTCATGTGTTATTGCGTTAACTTAAACTTCAAAAGTAAGCGTCTTTTTTGCAGTGATCACCCGACAATTTAAAAAATCCAAATCCATTTCCAATTGGTAATCATCAGAATCCGGTATGAAAAGTATTTAATTAGGGGAGGTGAACGTAAACATCATTGAATTATTCTAACGTTAATTAAAGATCATATAGATTACAACCGGATGATTTTGTGAGAACTTGATTGTTTTTATTTATTTTTTTAAGTATGCATATTTTTTCTTTTTCCGCAAGATGGTCGACTTACTCGACTAGAAGATGTATATATCGTATATATCGTATTAGATTTAATGTGCAGGATTAAGGTAATATAAAACAATATTCCCAACAATTCCGATATATAGAGACTAAAATAGAGCTTACGAGATATAATTTTAATTCAGATTATTCGTTTTACCTTTTTTGTGGTACCGTTTTATGGTAGGAACTGCAAGGTGCAAAACAATATTAACATTGTATTCAAGTTGATACTGTAGGTTGCTATAAACCTTTTCAAAAATCATTCGGTCCGCCCTTCGGTTTCGGCATTTAAATACAAATAAACAGTTCCGGTTATCAACCCAACACGGCAAGTGTTGTTCATCCTGAACACAGTTCATAAAATTGTTCATATTTAGATTACAAAAGCATTGTTTACTGTGGTTTACTGTGACACTGCACTAATTTTGTTATGATTAAAATGTATTCAGGGTTTAAGTTTTGTATTGTTAGCCAACCGTACGAGTGATAACCGGAAGCGAAGAGTGTTTGTACCTCTATATAATGGGAGAGTTCAAATCCAGGAAAAAATAACAAAATTTTTCTCAAAAGGGCTATAGCCCAAACTGTATTTTCAATAGTCGCGAGTTAAATTTAAATTGTTACCGATACAAGTACAAGTAAGATAAAATTATGTATCTTTGTCAACAAAAATGACCGATTTAACCTAAGTGTTTTTCGTACATTTACATATGATAAAGTGATAAATAATTGAAACACGTGAGGATCTAGTCAATTAGAAATATCGTTTTGTTATTGTTGCGCAAGACTGATTGAAGGAATATGTATTTCAGACAATGTTTCCTCGCAATACTGCTAGCCAACGTGGAAGGATGTGGCATTACAACACACATGCTAATAAGTAAGTATACACGGGTGAAGCGCAGCTTTTAATTTACATTCATGTCCTGTGAGTAGCTACATGTCTGTAATTTGTTTGATTTTAAAAGTCTACTAGCTATCCTCTATCAGTTTTGAATGTTTAAACAAAAATGTTAGCGGAGAAGTCATACATGTGTCAAAGCAGTTTTGTTAAGTTTCTGTATGTTTGAATGTGATTAACATCTTGTCATTGGATGTGAATGACCCAATTATGTATCGATAAAAACACTTTAATCGGTAGACATTAACTATCACAGGGACGAACAGATAGTTTTTATTTCCTCCTAATTCTAGGTAGTTGAGTAGCTACCTTAAGTACCAAATGTATTTTTAAGCCCCTCTTACACTACACTACCGTATAACCCGAACGAACGCCGAACGTATAAAGAAAATATATATCCGTTCGTCTCCGTTCATATACATTTGTCGTTCGTTCTTTATCCGGTGAATACGGTACAAGTACGGCGATGTCTGTTTTGTAAGGTGAAAAATTTTGAACATGTTCAAAACTTGAAACGGACATATACCACACAAAATGTTCAGTGAATGTACTGTAGTTTTATGTTTTGCGTTGTATATCCGTTATTCATTCGTTATTTGTCCGTTTTGTATCCGTTCATCTACGGTAGATTAAATAGGTGAAACGACTTTTAAGCCGCTCTTACACTACACCGTATAACACAAACGTATGCGGAACGTATGAAAATTATTTTTACACGGTGGTAAATATTTTTGTTCGTTCACGAATTACAATGAAAACTTACAATTACCGGAGGTATACAGTATGTACACCGTACATACACAGTCCCGCCACCGAATAAACCGAACTCATACCGCACTGACACCGGAACCCTACCGGACGAGCACCGAATAAAACGTATTTATAACGGTAACGTACCGGACGAGTACCGAATAAAACGGATTGCTAACGAAAACGTACCGTACGAGCACCGAGTAAAAACGAATTGAATAAGTACTATATGAAACTATTAATTCTAAGAACGGATACCAGTGTCTTTTGCCCGCTCAACAACTTAATCACTACTAATTGCTTGAACAATTAAATCAATTTTTGCAAAATAGAAACACAAGAGAATAACCTAAGAATACAGATAAACTTCTTCACCATAGACCCAAGGCGAAACTGCCAATTGCAGATACCAAAGAGAAAGATCGGGTAAAAGTTATACAGTCTCTATAGTAGCGGGTGCTTCTTAAGAAATATAATTTTTATTTTTAGATTTTAGTTTTTAAACAGCGAGAAAACGGACATTTTGATTTTGACGTTTTGGTTATATGTCAGAATAATAATTTTGATTTTGATGTTTTGGGTATATGTCAGAATAATGTTACAATACAATTATACAAATAAGCAAACACCGCATAACTCCTTACTAAATTAAATAAGCAACTGTAAAAAAGAGTAGTGTACAGCACCTATATTGGATGACCACATAATAAGTAACCGTTGCAAATTCGTTTTAAGCAAAATAAGAACGGATAAAGTAGGTCACATCAAAGGACATCATATACAAAGTGAAAACTAATAAATGGTCGGGTAAAAATCAAAAGAAAGGAACAGAAAGTATGACTCAAACTATCAGCCTAATGGCCTCCAACTATGATGCAACCACATAAATTCTGTTACTCTTCAGTGGTTCGAGTACCTCCCGTTCTGGCAGGACCATCGTTTTGGTTTTCCACCCGGTTGCCTCATAATTGAAGCCATAAGGTAGAAAATTTTACGCCTTTCTTTTTGTTCCTTTCTTGTGATTTTTGCCTTTTTCTTTCCTTATTATTATTTATTATTTATTTTTCATACTTTATATTTTGTGCTTGTTATCTTTTAATTGTGGCCTACTTAAACGATTTTTACTTTGTTTATTACATATTAATTTTGGTCATTACCCAACATTTATTTTCATAAATTCGTTTTATTCGATGTTCGTCCGGTTAGTTTCCGGTGTAAGTTCGGAATTCGAACGGTTTATCCGTTATCTCTTCGGTAAAAGTCCGTTTCACCAATTTTATCTACCGTATATGAACGGAGGCAAGACAGACAAGAAACAAATGAATAACGTCTTTACAACGCATGAGAACCGAACAAAACGTACGCCTTCCGTACATTCACCGGACATTTTGTGCGGTATATGTCCGTTCCAAGTTTTGAACATGTTCAAAATTTTTCACCGTGCGAAACGGACATCACCGTACTTGCACCGAATAAAGAACGGACGACAAACGTTTATGAACGGAGACGAACGAATATAATTTATTTTTATACGTTCGGCGTTCGTTTAGGTTATACGGTGTAGTGTACGATGGGCATTACATGTAGCGAAGAGATAATTGATAAACCATTCGAGTTCCGGACTTAAAGACAAGCACCGAATCGAATAAAACGAATTTATAAAAAATAAATATGTTCTGCAATGACCAAAATTTAAAGTAATAAACAAAACAAGAATCGTAAAAATAGGCCACAATTAAGCACAAAATGAAAAATACCCCCCCCCCCCCCAAAAAAATGAAAGAAAAACAATTGAAAATCACAAGAAAGGGACAGAAAGAAAGGACCATATATAAGGCCTTATGGATTCAACTATGAGGCAGCCGGGCGGAAAACCAAAATAATTGTCCTGTCAGAACGAGAGAAACTTGAACCACTGAAGAGTAACAGAATTTAACTGGTTGCCCAAAAGTTGAAGGCCATTTGTCCGATAATTTGAGCCATACTTTCTTTTCCTTTCTTCTGATTTTTACGGCTGGTCTTTTATCATTTTTTATATATTTTGTCCTTTTGTACCTTTTTAAAATGTGGCCTAGTTTTACTATTCTTATTTTGCTTTAAACGAATTTACAACGGTTGCTTATTATGTGGTCATCCAATAGAAGGTGCTGTACAATACTATTTTTTTAAGTTGCTTATTTAATTTAGTCATTGCAAGAGTTCTTCAGTGTTTGTTGATTTGTAGATATATTATAATATTATTCTGATACATAACCAAAACTACAAAAGCAAAAAAACAAAAATGTCCATTTTCTGCCCGTCAAAAACGTTATTTGTGTTAAGCAGCATTCGCTACCATACATACTGTAAAACTTTAACCCGATCTCAGTCCTGAGTATCTTCACTAGTATTTTCGTTCAGGGTCTTTTGTGGAGAAGGTTAACTGTAACCCAACAGTTCTTTTCTTAGGTCATTCTCTTGTCTTTCAAATCGGTGACATTTTGGGAAAATAAATTTAATTGGTCAAACATATCTGTGTAAAATAAGTTGTTGAGCGGTCAAATGCCATGAGTATCATCTTTTAAAATCGATAGTTTTACATAGTACCTATTCAAATCATTTTTTTCCGTGTTCGTGCGGTACGTTTTCGTTACAGTCCGTTTTATTCGGTACTCGTGCGATATGTTACCGTTATAAATACGTTTTATTTTGTGCTCGTCCGGTAGGGTTCCGGGTCAGTTCGGTGCGAATTCGGTTTATTCTGTGCCAGGACTGTACATGTACGGTGTCCTTTTTGTATATCTACGGTTTTTGTGCGTTTTCATTGTAATTCGTGAACAAACAAAAAAATTTACCATCGTACAAATATGATTTTCATACGTTCCTCATACGTTTGTGTTATACGGTGTAGTGTAAGAGCGGCTTTAGGGTGTATCATTATATTCTTTCTACATGTTCTGGCAAGACTGAAGTTATACTTTCAAAATGCATTTATTTACCATTTTAGGGCACAATAAATGAATTTAGATGACTAAGAAAAAATAGACCAATACATATCAATAACTGGTTTTAATTACAAATGGTGAATAAAAGGCTATGGAGTAAATGCACATGAGACAAAGTCTCTACAAATACATGGTAAAAAACAAGCAAAGGAACAACGCTTTTATTGTTGTTCTTCATCTTGAAGTCACCATGAGGCCTTCAACAATGAGCTTTGCTCATACCTCATAGTAAATTCAAGACGGCCCCTAACACCGGTTTAAGCGGAATTCTTTGCTTATTGTCTAGCAACGCTACATCCACGTCTTTCTTGGTCATGGGTGCGGGATTGTCAGCAAACATCAATTAAACTGGCAAAGTGCTCTTACAATCACTGTCATCCTTTGCCCGACAAAAGCACTAGTGTCTTAGGCTAGTGGACAACTACAACATCTAGACAAACACAGGGCACTCATCAAGTCGAATGTAAGAAAATTTTGCGTTGTAAATAGTGAGATGTGGGCACTTGAAACAGGTGGTCTGGATTACATTTC
>MJUU01010730.1:0-10553 GCA_002080025.1 Modiolus philippinarum
CTCCATTTGAAATAAAGTTACCAGAAATATGTGAAAAAAAGGTTCCTATATAAATTCATTTTCGCGATTTTGTTGGTTTTTGTTAAAATCTGTTGCATAGCACCTTAGGAACCAAACTAAACTAACTGTCATTCGGAAGGGGAAATGTTTATACACTCACATCAAAAAATTTGTTTTTTGGTTCTCTGTGTCCTTCAGGTAGTTTCATCTTCTGCAACACTGTGATAGCTAAAATTGACACAAAAGGCTGTTTACAGCCATGTTCAACTACTAACATTTCAGAAAACAAACAGATATTGCACATATTAATTCTATCTCCAGTAACAAGACTAACAAGAGACCATCTTTCTAGATTTTCAACAACATTTGAGCATATTTTTAAAAGGGCCTAATGTAGGAACAAAATTTATGTCATAATGGTCATACTTTTTTAGATGCGTGATTTTATGACAGGAGTACTTTTTAAGGATCCCCTTCATGAATATTCAGTATTTAAATGACTGTATCGACAGTAATATTTGCTCATGGATTTTCATTTAGTATTGCGTGCTCGCGATCCTCCGTTCAATAAATTCACTACCATCCGTTCAATACATAAAATACTGGCTCACTGCCAATTGAACGGAGGTCCCTACCCTCAAAAGTTTGGTACAAAAAAGAACTTGAATTGCAGTCTTTTTTTGTTTGAGACAACTCTATGAAAAGCTCGTAATGCAAATGCTTTCTTATGCATATGCAGAAATAATTTCGGTATTTAGTTATTTCTAACTATAGGAATATAAGATATATAAAATAGTTTGTTAAAAAATTGTCAATTAAATAGCTATATGCGAAAAGGTCATTTCGTCTGCACGCTTAAAGTCTTACCTGAGCTCTCTACCCTCCGTTCAAATGCTCATTCCCCTCCACTCCCATTGTTCAGCTTCCTACGGGGTGAAATCGCTTGAAACCAAAACTATTTGTTCACTAGGATAGAAGTTATAGTTTTGTTTTGTCATATTTTTGCAAACTTCGCCCTAAGTTAGTTTTATTTCGTATATGCAAAACTCATAATTAATAACAGAGACTGTAACAATAAACAAAATTACCTGCCTATGTTTTGCAATGTTTAGGCTTAATGTTTTAAAACATCGTGTATCCAATCTCTCATGCTTTATTTTGATCATAAAATGAACCGATTCTATTGGGGCGAATTTATCTCTGAATTCATGGATGAACACGTAATTTTTTGTGATGAGATGGTCCATTGACGCATATTTGATTAGAATTTACTGTTCATATGTTGACAAATGAAATTAAAGTTTAGTTTGGTCCTGTTTAGCATATCATAGGTTAGAAACGGTAAAAGGTACATTAAATTTATCACAAAGCATGATTTAATAACTCAAAATAACAGGAATTAGGAATCAGTGAACGGCGGTCTTTGCAGGTGTCAAATGAGATAAATAGATGATGCAAGAAATGTGAATACATAGTAAAATAAAAATATCATTTCAGTCATTTTATTTCCCTTTGAGACAGAATTTAAGGTAATGTAACTACATCGGTTTCTTGATACCATTTGATTATAAAAAACAAATATTAAGGCCAATTTATTTTGATATAAGAAAATTGTTTTGACTTATAGAAAGACACTTTAATTTATTTATCCTAATGCGCAAAATCTAAAAATAGCTTCGCAATGAATTTTGGGACTTCGCCTTCGGCTTCGCCCGACATGCGGATTTGTAGTAAAACATTTGTCTATATATACACAAAAGTTAAGGCGAAGTTAAAATGGGCGGGAAACTAGCCAAATTTTTATATATATTGCCTTTTTCAGCCAATAAAAAAAACTATTTTAACTTCTTAATGAACAAATTTATCCTTACCAAATGCAACATATTTTGATATACCAATAACGTTAAAAAGCTACTAATAAATTGTTTGAATAAACATATTTTGAAACTTCGCCATAACACTATTACATTAAGCAAGAAAATATACTTCGCCCTAAATACGGATTTGGAGTTATATATATATATATATATATACATATATATATATATATAAGTAATTCATTGAGATTAAATACTTTATTACACCAATTTTATGACTGTGAAATGTATCGTGTGGAAGGTAACGTGGAGCATTGCAAGAACCTTGCGTAGTGATTAGTTTGCTCACTGACAGAGGGGAAACATGCTTCTCTTTTAACCGTGATAACTTGTTTGAAAGACGTAAGTAGTATAAATATATTTCCCTAGCTTAAGGTAAAAGGTAAAAATCGAAATTAAAAACTTCAATTAAACAATTTATATATCAAAAATATATAAAACTTTAATTTTTACCATACATATATAACAAACTGTAAATATTTCCTTATTAACGAAAGACTAATCCATAAAAAAATAATTTATAATTTGAATTTAAAATCTGAGTTTGAAATCAAGGGAAATAATTATAAATTTTTCCTACTCTGCCGCACCTGTAATTTCGGACCGATGACGGAAACCGCCATTCCGTTATTAATTAATTAAGTAAATTAGCTAAGTGCAGACAAAATTGCATATTATGCCAATGAAATTTTAAAATGGCACAACAATCCCAACTTTTGGATATATGAAGCTTAGTCGTAGTATTTGTTGTTTCTGCAGCAACCTGGGTAACAAAAAGCGTCTCATTATTTTAGTTGTATCGATAATTCTTCTTTCTTTAAAGGTATCGACGAAGATATACAAATCTGTGTGTCCATTATCTCTGCGTCGATTTTAGTTAATTCAAATATAATTTTTCTAGCTTTAAAAAGTATATTACATGAAGGTGGGTCCCTATGATATAAGCCGGAAGCGGGATTTACCCTTTTCAAGAGAGCTGGAAACGGGATCTTGGTAAAATGGAATAGAATGTCCAGCGTGGAACGGGAACCGCTGGAAATTTAGTCTGTGAAACGGGAAAAAGCGGTCTCTTCAAGCATCTTTGTAAAATATTTTTCTGCCCGTGAGACGGGAATGTGAAGAAAAATTAAGGGGATTTCGTTTTAGGGACTCTATTGAGACCCCGATGAAGATATCTTCACCGTTCATGCCAACTTTGTTCTTTCGGAAGGCAGGCTCCCGGGAATAAGGGTTATTCTAAATGGGTATAATTAAATCCAAATCAGACGGTAAAAACGGTAATGGAACAAATCTTTTACTCTTCGGAATGAGATGGTATATCCTGGCCACGAGATGAATAAAAATGCACATGTCCCGTCCATGCTTCCGTACATTTTATCTTTAGATATTGATTCATGTCTAGTGAATATAGAATGGTTCTGATTTGTTAAGAATCATTTCGTCATGTAAGTTCAAACCTCTAGTACTGTGCAAATAGCATTTTTGAAAGTTTTGCCCATTTAAAGTATTACCGCAATATCTAAAAATGGAGCCGTTGGAAGCTGTGTGATTTTATCGAGCTGCCATTGTCTCTGTTTATATGTAATATTCTCAATTTTATTGCATTTCCCGGAACTTGTTATCTTGGATTTTGGACAAAATCTGTTATTATTGATCAATCTGATTGTACTGAAGAGTAAAATACATAAGCTTAAGAAGGAGATTTTTAAAAAACGCACAAGTGTTATTAATCTCTGCCAAAGACTGGAATCATACGGCATAGAAAATACTTTATTTAACGGATTTCGATGTTCAAATGGCTTCAGGTTTACATCCCGTTCGAAAGACGGGTTGTGTAATTGTACATTCCGCAGCCGTGGTAGGCTCTGAGGGTAGGCTTGTTCCACTAGATTATTTGTAGTAACATGCATACTCTACAGGTCTGCTAAGCCGCCTATTTCACCTCGATACTCGCGGTGTTTATCAAAATATTATGATAAAATGCTTTTGATTTAAAAAAAATCAATAGGTTATAAAGTATCAGGGTGTGGCGGACGGAGAAAAGTTGAATGTAAAATTATGGCGAAGGTAAAAAAACAGTTAATATTAACTTCAAATTTAAGTCACTTCATTATTTTGAGAAGAAATGTGAAATTCACACTATAAAAATGTCTTAAAGAATAAAGCACTAGGGAGACAGAAGTGACAAAACTGTATGTAGTACATTAATTAGGTGTGAATTTCTGATGATTTGGATTAATGAGGAAATAACAGTTGCATGATTACATGGACAGATAACTATTTTTAAAGTTAATTGATCAAATTACCCTTACTTAAATAAAATTTGTTGTGGATGATTAAAGAAGTCGATAATGTGATTTTGGCAGCTTTACAGATACATTAGTATCGGTAAAGTAATTTTATGCTTTCCCTTACCAAATAATGTTCATAGATAACGGTAATTAAAAATGAAAGTATACATAAGATATTTCACGCCTATATCTGATCATATCAAGTTAACATGTTAATCTTAATTTTCTTGAAAAGGAAATTACACGGTATCAAAAGCAAAAGAATTGAATTAAGTATTATACAGAGAAGAAACTGATTTTTAATGATATGCACTATTGGGAAATATTTTCATTAAAAAATGAAAAACTCGATCCGATGTTCAGTCTATCGTTTGCCGATGTATTCCAGAGCTGTATGTCTACAGAGCTGACCAGGTGTGTCAAGTAGTGGTTCGGGCTATGCACAGTCTATGCTAGGTAGTCAGGCCATCGAAAGTCTGGCCTCGAACAAACTGTAGACAAATTTGTGGAAAAACGACACTTTTCATGCAGTATTAGACTCCTATATTTCCAATATGGAAAAGCCTCCTCAAAAGGCAGTATAGAAAACTAAATTTCCTGCCCCTACCCATTTATCTCTGTTACTCTTTAATTAAAAAAAAGGGATAACAGTTTTTGTCTTGGTTGTCCCTTACACCCTTATTAAATTTTTCTTCTTACTTTTTGAATTGATTTTTTTGTTATCGACCTGATACTAATGTAGCTGAAATATTGATCAGTAGGCGTTAAATCTAACTAACTAATCAATCAATCAATCAAATGAAAAAGAAGAACTCATCAAATGGGTTTCGGTAGATCAAGTAAGGACATGCTTTGCATTTTGTTTGTATGGAATTTCATGTAGTTTTGGTAACCGATACACAAGAATATGGAGATTTTCATTACTCATATTTAGGTAAACTTCAAAAAAAGAAGTGTCGCAGAACATCTTTCGTAAACTAATTTGTTTTGATATCTGTTCAAAAGCTTTGAAATAATGAGTGATACCGTGTCTCCCGTTCTGAAGCAGTACATCACACATATACTTTCTGTTTGTCCATAACTTAGATTTTTTTCTATTATAGATCATTATAGCCATTTGTTGCAATTCAAGGATTTCTCAGCTTGTGTACGTAGTTGGTCTGAACCTTATAGATAGATAGTTTATTTCTCTAAAACCAATAAACAAAGGTACAGAGAATGACTATGGTGGCATCGTTCTGCCCCCTACTTGTCAGATAATTAAGTAGACTTGTCAGATATTTATGTCAACATGTCAAATATTTATGTTGACTTGTCAGATAGTTATGTTGACTTGTCAGATAATTTTTTTCTATCATGTGGTTTATCGACCAACTAACGCCAATGTCTGCCATCCAAAAGTCAACATAAATATCTAACAAGACAACATAATTATCTGACAAGTCCACAAAAATATCTGACAAGTCGACATAAATATCTGACAAGTCCATATAATTATCTTATTAGTCGACATAATTATATTTATGTCGACTTGTCAGATAATTATGTCGACTTGTCAGATATTTGTGTCGACTTGTCAGATATTTATGTTGACTTTTGGATGACAGACATTGGCGTTAGCTGATCAAAAGACCACATAAAAGAATAATGTTTTATCTGACAAGTCAACATAACTATTTGACAAACTAGTCAACATATTTATCTGACATGTTGACATAAATACCTGACAAGTCTACTTAATTATCTGACAAGTAGGGGGCAGAACTATGCCACCATAAATAATATATAAATACAAATAATATGATACAAAGATTGACTAAGGTGGTGCACAATTGATTTACACAATATACGGTAAATAAAACAAGATTTAAATTGAAAAATTAAAGAAGATGCAAGTTTAAGTTAGGTGTTTGGAAGACTGACATTTTTATTTTTTGTTCTTATGAATTTACACAGTCTTTTTAAAATAGAAATTTTATTAGTGCTAAAAAGAGAGTCACTTTAGCTTTAATGTGTTGGGCTTATATGAAAGTGCGAGGGTAACATTTTTCTTTCGTTTTTCAATTTAGGACATTCCAAGATATAATGGTATTCATCGCCTATTGTAGAAAAATTAAACAAGTTACGACCTATCAATTTGAAACCATCGTCCGCGCTCTATTGGTAAGGAATGATTTAAGGTACGAAATTTGCATAAAGTTATAATATCGCGATCACAAAGTATATCAAAATATTCTTCGAAGCTTAAGTCTGTTTTAAAAATTTTATAATTTATCCATTTTGGAGAGTTTTGAATTTCAGAATACCATAATTGCTTAAATTGATCAATTTGTGTTTGTTTGGTCACGTCTTTAAGCCAACTTAAAAAACTGACCATCTTGTGTTGTATATATGATATGTAACTTGCAATGTTTAATTTTACAATATTTTGTTCAAAGATAATGAGTATCTAACTCTCGCATAGCTCGCATAACTCTGTCCTTAGCTGATTTTGGCTTTACTATTAAAACCCTATTGGTAATCTGTTCCGTATAAGATTTTACACTCGTGGAAATGCGCATATGCAGAATCTAATATAAGAGTAACTTTGGTATTTTGTTATGTAGTACAGTGTCTCTCCTTTTCAAGTCCGTCAAATCTACTTACCGATAACATTGCTTTTTTTCCTTGATGTCCATATTCGTATTGTGTCCACACTCGTACCATGTTGTCGCCTGTATTGGGTCAATACTCACTTTTATTTGGATTTACCATATACATGGATTGCACATCTTTTCCATTCCGGATTTGACTCTTCATTTCGACGAGGTCATCTGGGGTCAACCGGAGGAAAAATGACGTAATCCAACGTTGGAGCAAGGGACATATATTTTCTACCAATGAATCTTACGTTGTTATTCAAAATATAGGTAAAAAAATCGTTTTCAACTGACAAAGAAATCCTCGAGGAACATTTCCAACCCACAAAAAACGAAACTTGAATGGAAATGAAGAAATTACTTTCTTCGTCTATCAGCGTCTTGGAACCAGTTTTGTACCAGATTACTCCTTGTTTGGCTAAAATAATGAGTAATCCCGCAAATGCGCAATCGGTGTATTAATTCATGGTTCAACGAGCGGCGGTATACATGTAACTGACTGTCATTCGGCGGCAGCTCTTGTCAATTTTGTTGTTTTCTTGCCTGAAAAATCTTTGTCCTTATGAAAAAGAAAGGAAATGAGGTAAATGTCAAGGAGACAACACCCCATATCCAGGTTAAAACGACCCAAAACAAAGCATCTAGGGGTCACCGTACGGTCTTCAACACAGTGAGGAACCTCACACCATATAGCAAGCCCTAAATGGTCACCTTAGGTCACCAGACCCCCCGCCGTAAAGACCACCTCGCTACGCTAGGTGGGCTCTTTGTTCGCGGGTCGCGTCGTCAATCCACATGACCTAATTTTGCTTGCACATCATTTTGAACTCAGCTAAGCCCCTGTAACGTAAATAGCAAGGACGAAACCAGGGGTTATACATAGTCCCTGGTAAAACAAACAGAACATGATACAAACACCGCAAAAGGTGTAGGACAGGTCGGTAGGTCTGCGGTTCTATAATTCTACAGGTCTACGAATCTTTACAGTGTAAAAGTGGTGTTTAGATTTAAAACACAACCCTAAACACTTTTTTGTGTTCGTTTTTAAACACCTAAACATGTTTAGTAGCAAAGAAAGAGTTTAGGTCTGGAACATGTTTAGATATTAAGTGTTAAGACCTAGACATGTTCAGACATATTATGTTTTGGTTGAACTTTTATTTATTTGGAATTTGGGGGAGTTTTTATTTAATAAAAAAATATTCTTCTCTTCAGTCTTGTTCAATTCGAGGAAGCTGTCAACACTCCAATCCACAAGTGCAGCTTCCATTACCTAAACAGACATCAAAACAAATTAAATATTCTTAAAATATTCACGACAAACTAGTATTCAGTCGCTTCAAATAAAATAATGGTTGTATTAAATAAATGCATATATTATGAAACATTCTTTTAAACATTCCCTAGAAATCAAAAGTAGTTACATGTACATGAGAATGAGAGGTCATTGTAAAAATCAAAGCAAAGAATAAAAAGATAAAGAAGAATTAATAAATCAATAAGTATTAAACTTATTAAACATAAATAAAGTCAAGATGATTTGTGTTTCTAAACATGTTTAATTCGTAAACGTGTTTAGCTTTAAACACGTTTTAACCATAAAGTGTTAAGGGTTTAAACACATTCCTAAACATGTTTTAAAAGTGTTTAAAACCTAAACACCGTTTTTACAGTGTAGTGTTTCTTGTCTGTCTGCCGACCTGACGAAGTGCTTGTTAGGGTTTGGGTGAAGGTATGGAATAGAGTTAGTGTTAGAGATATGGTTAGGGTTAGAGTTGGGAAATTTTAGGGCTTGTGTTACGTATCTACCTGAAGACCTGCAGAAATGACAACCTGTCTACCGACCTGTAGACCCGTAGCTCTGTAGACTTATAAAACTGTGGTTTTGTACAATCCCTAAGACACACCTGCATGTATACCTGTAGACGCATAGACCTGTATACTTATTAAACTTTGGGTCTATACAATCCCCAAGACATAACATGCAGACCCGCAGACCTGTTGACCCATAGACCTGTACCTCTGCATGTTATGTTTAATATATTTCTAGCTCATCTCACGAAGTCCATTCCTATTTACTGACATGTTTAACATGTGTCAATGCTGCAGAACGAGGTGAGGTAAGAATAGGGTTAGGGTTAGAGTCTTGTAACTGTGAGTCTGAACAATCTCTGGACATGTCGACCTGTAGACCCGTAGACTTTTGGACCAGTTTACTTATTAAACTATCGGTTTGAACAATCACTAATACATATCGACCTGTAGACCTGTATACTTATATTAAACTATGGGTCTGTATAATCCACAAGACATGTCAACCTGTAAACCCGTAGACCCGAAGACCGATATACTTATTAAAATGCGAGTCTGTACGATCCCGCAGACATGTAGTCTTGTAGACCTGCCAACATGTGGACGTGTCGACCTGTAGACCCGTAGCTCTGTACACCTATAAAACTGTGGTTTTGTACAATCCCCAAGACACACCTACCTGTAGACCTGTATACTTTGGGTCTGTACAATCCCCAAGACATGACCCGAAGACCTGTAGACCCGCAGACCTGTTGACCCATAGACCTGTAGCTCTGTATGTCATGTTTAATATATATTTTTTAGCTGACGCCACGAAGTCCATTCCTATTTACTGACATATTTTACATGTGACTGTGACAAGAGAGTTTTGTGGGTGATCTATGACTTTCTTCGTGAGTTTCGCCTGATGTTATTATGTACTGGTTTTTTCTCCTGCCGTGACCCTCTTGTCACGGGGAACTAGTCCTATAATATAATAACAAATACTGTAACACGACAGGAGATCTGATGGCGAACTTTATTCAATAGCAGTTAAAACATGTAAAGTTTGCAATGTCAACAATTTTCATTTACATAAATAAATAAATAAATAATTAAATTAATTGAATAAATAAATTACATAACTAAATATTTTATTCAAAAGACATATTGCGTTAATTTAAGAATATTTGAAAACATGCAATAATTGGTTTTCTTTCGTTCTGAATTAACTAATTACAATAATCATGTTATTTCTGAATTAACTAAATAAAATAATCATGATATAAAACTATTTCATTTAAACGAATTTCATATATAGTATACTTTAAATCATAAGAAGTGTATTGAAATAACTAATCACCATTAATGACTATGTTAATCAAAACAACTTAATTTTACTTTTACAAATGATAAATCTTTGTTAAACGAATTATTCAAATCGTTACTTTTCCGAAAATAAATATTTTGTACGATTTCCCACCAGAAATCATTTAATAGGATACACAAAACTTTCCGAACTTTTGTATTGGATTAATGTAGAATATAAAATAATTATAATATAAAATCGTAAGGACTCACCTATAATATAATAACAAATACTGTAACACGACAGGAGATCTGATGGCGAACTAGCGCACTTTGAAATTCTTCTTCTTTTATACTGTGTCCAAAAATATACCAACCCACCCTACATTGACTATGCCAAATAAGTAAAAGCGATGACCAGTGTGTATCAGCTTTTCTTTACGTAATATCTAACACTGGTCATAATTATCTTAGTGTTGATCTCTCTAGTTAATTGATCTACATGTATTCTATATAATATAATTATCTGTTGTACCGAAAAAACCTAAATTACATTGTTCTATATTTTGGACGCTAGTTTCTATTGCCACAGATTCCCATCGCCTGTTGAGCTCGTTCCACGAGCTCGATAAGTAAGTCCTTACCGA
>MJUU01010732.1:991-11628 GCA_002080025.1 Modiolus philippinarum
TAGTAGTTGATATGGGAAAAAGCCGTAGGTTTTCAAAAAACGTTTTTTGAAAACCTACGGCTTTTTCCCATATCAACTACTAGTGAAATATGAGTAAACACTTGTAAAAATCGTGGGAATCAATAAAAAGATAAATAAATCCTTATACATTGTATATGTCATCAATTCTTAAAAAGGAGTAGAGCCACGAAGGGCCAAAATCGGCCTAATGTCAGATCTTGACAGTATTTGTGTTTTTTTAAAGAGGACACTATTATTTGTACAAAAATTACTTCTATCTCCAAAATAAACATACTCTGTTGCCATGGCAACGACTTTTTTATAGTTTGCATCTACACCTTGAATTCTCTTCTTTAAATTTAATTTAACTGTTATAAAACTACCTACATCGAATATATTGCTACATACAGTGCATTTCAATTGTTTCGAACATAAATGACAAATCTTTATGTCACTGGTTCTCTCGTTGCCATAGCAACTGCTATTTTATTACCCCAAAAGGTATAGTATGCTTATTAAAGAGGTTATTTCATAAATATTTTCCCGCAAAACATGCATGCTGATTGACTAAAAATGGGTAAAATGTAGACAAATGATTTAATAGCAAATTAAGTGGTAGAATTCTTGACTATTGTCATAATGTTGCCATAGCAACGGGCAATCATGTGAAAAAAACGTATTTTTCGTACAAAGTGCTACCAAGTTTAAGAGTTATCTCTTAAATACAGCATGCCGAATAACCAAAGTGGATCAAATGGTTTACTAACACTTTGGTTTAATAAGTCAATTCCGATACAACTATTGTGCCGTAACCATAGCAACGGACAACCTTGTGTCAACCCCGTTGTATTCCATGTATTCTTAAACATATACAAAATCATGTGCAAAGGTAGAATAATAATAAAAGAATTGACAGAAATGTCAGAAAATTTTACAATTAAGTAAAAGTCCAGTTCAAACATAAATATCATGTCATTACCGACGTATTGTTGCCATGAAAACGGAGAAAATTGAGGGAAAGAAAACCTTCAGCTGCATTGTGTTTAATAACCTCTCAAACAATGCATGAAACCTCCCAAACAATGCATGACAATACATTTAAGTGTAGTGAATGCAATGGCAATCATGAAAAAGTTGTCTCAGCTCATAGTAAGGCAACCAAACTTTTTATTTCGCAATAAAAAAGTTCTATACCAAAAGTACTAGGTGATGCCACAAAGGATGTAAAAGATGTGTCACTTTTCCACCTGCAATCACTTTCAGTATTTTGATTTGTTTCCTGGTACGAAAAAACCTATTTTATTTGGAAACATGCAATATATATATATATTTATATACTTTAAAAAAAAAAAATTTAAAGCTAATGAGAATCTTTCTCGTGCAAATCTCTATACTCCGCTAAGTTTGGCTACCCATTGGTCAATAGTTCTCTGTAAACTAATATACGCTCAGAAATAATGATAATTATGTCATATAAATATGCAGACAAACAGTTACCGTAAAATCCTTCATGCGATCTACTGTAAACCTTTAAACCTTTGGAATAACTTAAGCCATGAAAGCTGAAGGTATGGTTTACTTTCGTTGCTAAAGCAAAACTTCAATCAATTTTTATTTCAGCACAAAATTATTATAATGGGGATGACAGAAAATTAAATACTAGTATACTTCACACCAGATGGAGTTATCAATGTAGTGCTCTGAAAACCATTATGGCAACCATTCATATTTCAAACTACCACTACCGAGATTGCCCCTGTGGTGATCCTTATGAGGATGCTTTTCATTTCCCTCTTAGATGTCAACTTTCTTCAAATTCAAAGATGTGAACATTATGCCAAAATTAGTAATGACAATCTGGGTGATAAAACGAATTGAATTTTGTAGTAGACATGCGTTCTTTCATAAGACAAACAAATCTCTTCATGTGATGTATGCTAACTTTTATAGCCATCTTTACTCTTTTTATACCTCCGCCTTTAAAGGTGGGGAAATACAGAACCCTTTTGTTCGTCCGTTAGTCTTACCGTCCGTCTGTCCGTCACACTATCGTTTCCTTGAGTTTGCTTTGAAGGGAAGTTTTAATATTCATAAAATACAAATCAAGTTTGATTTTGACCGTGATCAGATTTTGTGGTCCAGAGTTACTGCCCTTGACAAAATCTAAATTTCATGGTCTCCGGATGATAACTTCACTTAGCTTTGTGAAAAAATTCTTGCAAATACTAGGATTGCCTATGGGCGGATGTATCTTTTGTGATGAGCAGATCACCTTTTTCTAGTTTTCATAAACGAATATTTATTTCAGATTTTCCAATGTTAAAAGTTGCGTTTTGTATGTGTATATCTACCATGTTGTTATAAATTTCTGCGATTATAGAAAGGTATATTTCAATTGGTATAACGGATGCCAAATCCTATTGTATTTCAATAAATTGACTATCATTAAACTAAACTTGGGATAAACACGGAAAATTTAGTTTTTGAAAATTGGTTGTGCATAGTGTCAAAACTTATATATTGCATTAGTATGTGCTACGGAAGTTACTTGCTTCATTTGGAATGACAGTACTGTTCAGCTGTAAACCCCATCATTAACAAAAAGACGTCAAAATTACATTTAGCCAAAGTAAATTAGTTTCAAAGAACAGAAAAATATTTGAGTACGGGATTTACCAATTTTTGCAGTACATTAAAAGTTGAACAATGAACTTCAAAATTGACTGTTGCTATATACATGTATATCATTATCAGTTTCCATTATTATTTGGAAACAGTTACAATTGTCATCAAATATTATACATTTAGATTTACTTCTACGTTTTGGCTACATTTGCATTTGTTCATGAAAACCATAAAAATATCGAATTTTAACTTCCGCATTAAAATTGTGAAAATCTGGCTTTAATTCGTAAAGTTATGTATATTTTTTTTTGTTACTTAGAAAAACGGTTTTCGAAGGAGCCGGTTTATAGTTAAAGGTATGCTAAAAAAAATCAGGCCTTCTAGATGTATTTTGTAGTCTCTAATCATGTGATAGTAATTCACAGAGACTGACGTTGCTTAATCTGAACGAGAACTTATCGATTGATTCTATGCCTGACACTAGTGAAGGCATAGAATTATAACAAAAACATCTTTAAAAATTAAAACTACACGACAAAGAATTGATTTGAAATCGATAAACAAATGATACATTATTTTAGACATTTTGTCATGTTGCATCAATCTGAAATTCGGCTTAAAGTCCGCATGGCGGAGATTAAATTTATACCAAAACATCTCCCTTACTTTTCTGGAAACTGATGTATAAAACCCGAAGAGCTTGGACGATGATTAGCAGAATGACAAAAATGAGGGACAAAATATACTAGAAATTAGTAGTCGGAAAATGCTTGCGGTTTCGGCTCAATTAGCTTAAGTCGTCAATCCTGCTGGATATTGTACTGTTGTGTGACAAAACCAGTATCGTACCCACTATTTCTATGTGGATTTAGCAAGTATTCTTGATTTTTTAGCTGTCGACAGTATATCTGTTAGAAACCAGTAATGACCAAGTATCTTCAGAATCGGTCTGGCGGATTTGTAGAAAAATCATGACGAGAATGCACAGGTTGAAAATGATGTATGCACTTTAAACATTAACATGTGATGTGTACATGTATATTCAAGTGTGAAAAATTAAAACTGCCAAATGCATATTTAGTACGGCATTGCATTTAATTTTTTGCAGTATATCATTGTGGTTTTTAGACAATTAAGTTGTTTCAGTGTATCCAGCATTGGTTAGTGCAAACGCCTAGAACGATACAGATTTTTTTCCAGACATTCCATATATTCCAATTCTACTCTGAAACGGTAACAGACAATTAATATTAACTGGAACTTATGCAAGTTGTGCATTCTTTCGCTCGTAATAGACCTCATATTATGTATTAGTAAATGTTAGATTCCATTTGCCTTTGAATATGTAATCTATATTTTATTTATTCAGTCTCGGAATTTCTGCATATAACCAAATTTAATTTGTTAAACACACAGTCACTCGAAATTATACTATGTACACAAGTGTATATGTTACAGTAAAAGTGTATAATTAGTTATTATACATAATTACTGAATTTTCAGTAAATTTGTCTAATTACTAAACCTAATGGGAATTATACATAATTCCTTATTTTGACCAGTAGTTATGCATAATTACTTAATTTTCACAGAGTTTTTCTACAAATTTACTAATTTGATTTCAGTAAATTTAAAAAAAAATTGAAGTAGTGCTGTATGTAAATAATTAATATATAATGGAATATGAAATAATGTATCTGAACAACTTCTGCATAATATTATGCGCATTTCGACAACTTATGTCAGATAACATCAAAAACATTTGGAATTCAATAAAGCGAAAAATGTTTAAAAGCTGACAGAGAACAAAAAAATTATTATTGTGGAGAAGCATTTATTTTCAAAGTAAAATTCTAATTGATTGTAAGTGTACAGAAAGAGAACATTATCTCTGCTTCAAGATATTCCATTGCTAGAACAATGATCATGAAATGTGTTGAAAATGTTTAATTCAGGTAAAAGAGGCTCTTGGAACTTATGGCGATAGTAATTTGAAAAAAAAGAAGTATCATTTGGTCACTATGCTTGGCTTTACAGTTGGAAATCATTCCGAGTTGACATATTCACATTTTAAAAGGGATCGTTTCAGAATATAAGTTCGTGAAATTTGAAATTTAAATAGCCCTGGTTTCAGGTCAGGAAATCAGAAATAAGATATACTTGGATACCCTAATAGCATATTTTAAGACGATACAAATATCTTGATTTTAATTTCGAAACTTAACAGGGTTGACAGGAATTGGTGGGTAGAATGTAAACATCATCATAAGAATTCATCACTATACTTGATTCAGAATTTAACATAGAATTAGAAGAGTAAACACGCACTGAACGTACAAAATATTAAATTTTAACATTTATTGGTATCAGAATTGTTGACAAAATATGTCCAGGAGTTCAGGAAATCAAATTTCAAGAACAGGAAATTTGGATGCGAGCCACTCATCTGTATAATACAGATTTACTGCAATTTAAGTATTTTGTCACTTTAACAACACAAGGGTCGATACCAACTGTTAGTCCTCAAAGGAATCATTAGCATAGTGTGTTGTGTGAAGCTCTGTCCTTCACTTTCTTTGGCTTTACTTTTAAGTCTTATAGGTTATTTGTGCTGTTTTTAGCATTTCTTGTCTCCAAATTTATTTGATATTATCATGATTATTTGCAATGAAAGGGGCATTAGTTGTCAAAATGACCATTTGTAGAATACAAGTTTGCCGCAATTCGGTATTTTCACATTTAAACAAGCAATAATAACTGTTTCTTAAGAAACAAATAGGTATGCATGTGGAAAGGCTGGACAAATGTGCAATACCGGTAGCAGATGTGGTCCAATCTAATCTTGCAGTGATTTGGAGCAGGCGCCCAGTCTTATGTTATTGGGAAAATTAGTGGCTACATCATTTTAATTAGAAAAACAATTGCTACATATCACATCTTAACAGAAGCTGAAATACTGAAAGTGGAGTTAAACCCCAAACAAACAAAAAATGCTTAAGTTATTATACCTAATTCCTGCTCAAAAATTTCAGTAATTATACATAATTCCTGAAAATATTAGTAATTATATATAATTTCTAAACATGCTTGTTATTATACATATTCACTGAAATTTTCAGTAATTATGTATAATTCCTAATTATACACTTTTGCTATAACATATACATAGCCACACTAAAATAAAGTTGTAATGATATATAATTGCATAGAAAAGCGTGACAAAAATGGTTCCATATTACCATATACAATATAAGAAAAATGCACTAAGTTGGTAAACAGGAAAAATGAAAACAGGAGACAAGTGTAATTTATTACACTCCTACCTTAGAGCAAGAGTATACATAAAAACGCAGATAGATTTCTTTAAAACCCGCATTTTAGAAATGAATTTCATTTAATCATTTTAGAAAGGAATTTCATTTAATCATTTGACACTTCGTATTTTGAAGAAATATACACATCTTTTTAGATGCTGTCTATCTAGAGTTTTTGATTAAACGACTGTTACAATATTAAAAAAAATACTTTCTTGTGTGTTCCACCGTTCACGGAAATTGCAAAAAGTGGCGACAGCCTTCGACCAAAATATACTCATTGGAATTTACTTTTATCATTGTTTTTCCAGTCATTGACGATAAAAATATTTTGGTCGAAGGGTGTGGCCGAACTGAAATTTGAGGAAATATGTTGGAAATATACCGATTTTTCTCAAAATCTCCATACTTGCGTAAACGGCAAACGTCATAACCTATTATGACGTCATCGAAATGCGAGTACGAAACACATTCGAAACGTTCGATACATATGGATGGAAATGGTGACCTATTAACATTAATATGTGACAATTCAATTTTGGTCAAAATACTGGGCCATTTTTGGTCCTTTGTTGCTCTACTCCTTTCCAGAGTAGGTATACCTTACTAAGCTGAAAATTAATATTTTGATAAAAAAAATTATCTTTCCGATACAAAAATCCTGCCCTGTCAGGACATAGTTTTATATATACATTTGGATTCTTTCGGAAAAACATTATTTCAATATCTGCTAATAAGCAAATTGTCGAGTGAGAGACTCTTTTTAAAAATCTACGCCTCTGAAACTGCTTAGCTATTATAAGCCAAACTTGGCAGGTATTTACTTTCAAATTTGTAATTTTAAGCCAAAAGACTAAAAAGTCTTGAAATAAAACATAGGGTAATTAATTTTTTTGCGAATAACTCGAAAACCTTACAGATATCAAACATATATGGTGCATCTACCCTGTAAATTTGAAGAAACAACAGGTCTTATAGTATTTTTTTTATCATTTTTGCCTGATACATTGGCAATGAAGGAAGATAAATTTTCTCAGATTTACCGGATACTTGTTATACAACCTTAATTTTCAGTAGTGATGTAAAAATTAACTCGATTTCATTTGGTGTTTTGTTGCCAGGAAACTGGCATTCATTTGAAAAAAGTCAATTTTTCTCCATTTTTCATAGATATGAAAAGGAAAGGAAATGGGGTAAATGTCAAGGAGACATATTCCAATCCCCAGGGTAAAACGACACAAAACAAAGCACCTAGGGGTCACCGTATGGTCTTCATCACAGTGAGGAACCTCACTACATATAAAAGCAAGCCCTAAATGGCCCCAAAAAGTAAAAAAAATAAATAATAAAGAAAACGAGGGAAACAAACCACATCTAATAACCCGAATATCAGGAAAAAAACTTTTCTTAGAAGACAAAAACAAGCCAATGACCAAAATATTTCTGACTTGAGACAGGCACAAACATTGCGGTTGGGTTAAACTCGTTTTCTCGGATCCAAACCCTCCCCTTATGTGTGGTGAATGGCTAAAAAATAAATACACAAAAAGACTCATAGTAAAAATCAATTAAGAAAATGTCCAACTTATCAATACGAGTACCATTAGTAGTATATGGGTACGAACAAAGTCGTATTTGACAAGGTGGTGCGAGGTGGTGCTGTGGTGGTGCCGGAAGTGACGTAGACCGGAAATGATGTCACCGGAAGTCATGTGACCGGAAGCGGAAGTCACGTGACCGGTTGTTGACATGTTTGGGTTGCACATGCGCAACCGGAAGTGGGTATGTATCTACTGTAAGTAGCCATTTTGATAGGAAATGACGTGTTGAAAGAGGGCAAGGTCCCGCAGGGGCTTCCTATGACCTTAGGTCATACTGCATGCGCGACCGGAAGTGGGCATAGCCCATGTGTAAACCGGAAGTGGGTGTATATCTACTGGTAGTAGCCATGTTAACCGGAAATGACGTGTTGGAACAACACGTGACCCTGCAAGGGTCTCGTATGACCTTACTACAGTGTACATGCGCGACCGTAAGTGGGCGTAGACCCAGGTATAGACCGGAAGTGGTCTTATTTGAAGCCCTATACGGGCATGTTGATAGGAAATGACGTGTTGGAACAACACGTGACCCCGCAGGGGTGTTGTATGACCTTACTACAGTGTACATGCGCGACCGGAAGTGGGCGTAGCCCCAAGTATAGACCGGAAATCGGGTATGTTCCGGAGCTGGAACGTCTCGGGCGTGGTCTTTCGGATGTTTTTATATGTTTTTACCCCTTTTTCAATGTTATTCATGGTATATTATTCTATTTTCTTTCATTTTCTCCATAATCCCACCCTTTTCTATTGTTGTTATACCTTTTCAACCCCTTTTTCAATGGTATTCTTGGTATTTTTCCCCTTTTTAGTTATTTCTCCCTTGTATCACCCTTTTTATTGTTGTTATACCTTTTCAACCCCTTTTTCAATGCTGTTCTCTGTAATTTCGTCCTTTCTCATCCAATTTCTAGACTAATATCCAGGCGTGGTCAGTCAGCAGTTACCATTGTATTTCTGAGGGTGTCTTCTATCACGTTCGTCATGGGACATAACTCTTGCTAGTAATTGTCCCGCATTTGTTTTTATTTGTGGTTGTCTTCTATCACGGCCGCGTTCGTCAAAGCGACCTTACTCTAGCTACTTATTTCCCGCGCTTTTTTATCTGATGTAATAGCATTTCACCATTTTTTCAGGATTGTTCTTTGTAATTTCTCCCTTCTCATCCAATGTTTAGACTAAAGTCCTCTTGTGTAACCTTTTGTATGTGTTATTTTATTATTTTCCACTTTATTTTATAATAATCTTTTCTTTTCATCTAATCTTTAGAGGTTTTTCCCTTTTTCCCGCCAAATTCCTATAGTGTCGTCTGCTATTGCCATTTTGTTTCCTATTATATTACATAATTATCTCCCTTTTTCATTCAATTCTTAAAGTGATTTCCTCTTCCCTACCAAATTTTCATAATAATGTTGTCTGCTATTGGTTTCTTAATATTGTTTCCGATTTCATTTCATAATTATTTCCCCATTTCATCCAATTCTTATAGTTATTTCCCCTTACCTGCCTAATATCTATACTGATATTTTTAGATTTCCAGCCATTTGTCATCCGATCCTTAGAGGTATTTCCCCTTTGTCGCCATAATTCTATTTTTAGCTTTCCTGCCATTTTTCATCCAATTCGTAAAATTTCCCCCTTTTTCCACATTATTTCATAACCAACTTCCTTTATCTAACAACTAACCCTAACCTAAGTTGCTATAACAACTCTATATTCATTTTTTTTTATATTTGAATGTTATTCTGTTATTTATTTCTAACAACTACAGTTATTTTTCTTTTTTTCTGTTTTTGAATGTCATACTAATTTTTTTTTTCATTCAAAATATCGATTACCTTAGCCTAAATTTACTAAGTTTCACCATTACCCTGACTTCAAACCCTTAATGATAACCTTAGACCCTATCACTTACATTACACCATAACTCTTACCTTAACCTTACAGAAACCTAACCCTATTACTAGTATCTTAACCCTAACCTTTAAGTTATTCACACTGACACCAACACTTAGCCCTTAACCTAGACATAAGCACTATCATAATAATCTAGCCGTAACTTAATACTAACACAACGTCGAATCCTAAACTATTCTTAAGCTCTGTAACAACCTCGAACTTCACCCTTTTACTAACTTTTTAACCCTAACCCTTTTACTAACTCTTTTTGCTAATCACCCATTTACTAACAGTGAGCCCTTAACTTAGACACGAGCTCTAACATTATATTCTAACCATAACCTAATAATTACACAACCTCATTTCAACCGTAACATAACCCTTACTGACCCTTTCTTACTCTAATCCAATACCCAATACTTACTTAAATCGAACCCTTAGTCCTAGCCAAACCTAATTCTACCAATATACACTCGAATTCTAAATCATAACCCTAAATCTAACTAACCTAATAATAACACAATATATTCCTAAATTGTAAACCAATGTTAAGCCTAGCCTTACCCTAACCCTATGTCAAGCTTAACATAACCTTAACACAACCTATTCCTAAGTAGTAAACCAATTTTAAGCCTATTCTTTTAATCTTAACATAACCCTTACACTAACTCTTACTTATTCTTACTAACCCTTGCTTACTCTAATTCTCAACATAACACTAACGTAACTTTAATCCTAAGTCCTAACCGTTACCTTATACTAGCACTAAACCAACCTAAACCCTAACCTAATCCTTACCACAATTTAATCTTAAGCTTTCCCTATCACTAACATTTAACCTTACCTTAATCACCTTTACCCGGAATTTGAGCTCTACCTAAGCCCTTATCCTAACCAACAATAATTCCGAACCATCCTATTTACTAACCCTAATCATAATACATAACGATATCTAACATTACTTACCAATACTTAATCTTTCCCTTAACCCTAACCTAAGTATTAATAATAATTTAATACTAACACAACCTCACCTCTAACCCTTGAACTATTCCTAAGCTTTAACCATAACCTTAACCCTAACCTCATTTCAACATTAACTCTACCCTCACTAACCCTTACTTACTCTAAATCTTAACCTAACACTAATTTAACTTTAACCCTAATACTAGCACAATCTCCAACACTTATATATATCTAA
>MJUU01010732.1:11636-41896 GCA_002080025.1 Modiolus philippinarum
TTAACCTTGATCCTAGCCCTTATTCCGACCCCTACCTTTATCTTACTAACCCAATTCATAGACATAACCCTGAATCTTAAATCCAACCGTAATGATGCATGATATTTTAAACATAACGTTATGATGTATAATTCTAACAGGAACGATCCTAAACCTAAAACCCTTATAATGAACGTTACCCCTGCCTAACCTTAACCCAAATGATGAATATAATCCAATCATTAATCCTAAAGATATATGTGATTCTAATCCAAGTGATCTAAGTCATACTTATCCATTAAACTGATTGTGTAACCAAAGCCCTTAATTTTATAACGAATCAATCTCAACTAATCCAAACCCAACTCTAACCTTAAGCCAAGCCTTCTCACCTTTCCCTAACTTTTACCCTAATTCAACCAACTCCTCAACCAATCATACATAAACCCAACTTTAACAATACCAATACACTAACGCTACAACTTCAATCTTACTACCCTAAATTATACCGATAATATTATTCCAAATATAACCTAATTGATATGAATTATCCTAACCATACCCCAAATAGTGTATTTCATCTTACACAAAAGAATGTATGTATTCCTAACCCTTACATTAACCACAGCCTCAACCCTAAGTCCTTCACTTTGGTACTCTAACCATAATCCTAAGCTATGACCTTAACGAACCCTAACTTTAATGTAATTTTCAACAATACCTCTTTCATGTATATAACCCAACCCTAGCCCAACTGATATATTTAATGAACTGATGTATGTGTCACTGTGCAATTCTAAACTGAAATGAAATATGTAAACCTTCACCCAAATAATAACCCTTACCTTAATGATGTATACTAAACCAAGTGATAAAATGATCCAAATGATGCTAACGTTATAACTTATAATGATTACCTAACCTTTAGCTTTCATTTTTTTTTCTAAAATTATCATTGACTCTATTTTTTTTTTGCTGCTGCTTCTCGTCATTACTTGGATATGTCTACTGCTGGTGGTGGTGATGGTGGTGGTGGTGGTGATTTAAAGGTATCTTGGTGGTGGTGGTGTTGGTGAGGATATCTAGATGGTGGTGGTGGTGGTGTAGGGATCATAGTCTATGGTGGTGGTGGTGGGATAATAGTCTGTGGTGGTGATTGGCTTTTCTGATGGTGGTGGTGATTGGCTTTTCTGGTGGTGGTGGTGGTGAGATAATAGTGTATGGTGGTGGTGATGAAATAATTGTCTATGGTGGTGGTGGAGGCGGGATGATAGTCTGTGGTAGTCGGTGGTTTATCACTTTATTCTTATTTGGCATAATAATAACAAACCCTGACAATACGTTTTCATTCTTAATTTCATTTAAACAAAAAACAGTAACATTCTAATTTTCTGTCTTTACATTAATGTCAATTTAAGTTTTCTGTCTTCAGTGCTGGTTCTTCCGTCACTTAAATGTCTGTCTTCATATCCACTTAATTGGGTTCTGTAGCTACCTTCATCCGTTTCAGTTCTGATTCTTTGTCTTCAAACACAGCTATAATCTTTCCAAGTCTCTGATTTCCATCTTCAAACATTTGATCTAAAAATTACAAACTTGATACCGATTGATACTGAACATACTTCAATAATTTGTAGTACTGCAAACAACTTCGAAACCAACGGTGTCTATTTTCGTTTGTATCTTCATACGGTAGGATATACCGACAAGCTTTGTCCACAGTTCCATATTCCCATTGACTTAAAAAGCATACAACATCTGGATGGAGGGGCGAAGGTGACCTCAATACTTTTATCGTTCCTGAAATTCCCCTGTCTTCTTTGATTGTCCATTCTCCTCTACCTGTAGAATATATATCACCCAATGGAAATTTTTCAGCTGTCTGTCGTGATAAGCCATGTGCCTTGATGCAAAGACAATTCATTTGAGGAACAATAACATCTACATTTTCTGCTTTCAATAAATCTCCGTCAACAATATTTACACCCATTCTGTCTTTATTGGCTTCAGTCTGTTCTTGTACACCTTTTATATTCTATGTCTATTGTCTCCATAGCTGTAATTAGTCAGTTAATATTTGTAAGACGACTTCGGATTGGTTAATTTTCCTGCGTTCTTATTGGTCAATCTTTTGTAAATGGCGATTTCTGATCTGTTGAAATCGCTGCAATTTGATTCTGTACACTTTCAATCAACTTTTCCTAATTCTTCTATCAGTTGATGATGAGCTGCCCATATCTCTCTTGCTTGATCTTTGTATTCAGCACAATAGCTTTGCGTGTCAACGAGATATCGGCCCTTAACGGCCCTAAGTCGGCCCTAATTTGAAATAGTTCTACTATAGGCATATTATATATGGAATCGAGGTAAATGTATAGTTCTAAAATGATTAGTCAAGGTAGTTAAGGCCTAAAAATTACTGTTATAGAGATATCGGTACATTTAGATTTGAGATCGGCCGAAAGTTCGCCCTAGATCGGCCCTGGCCCTTCGTATTAATACTATAGGCATATCATACATGGATTTGATGTATCTTTAGGCTTCTAAAGCGATTAATCAAGGTATCTTAGACTTAGAACGTACTGTAATAGAGATATCGGCCCTAACAAATCAAAGATCGGCCTCTAGTTGGCCTTAATTCGGCCCTAGATCAGTCTTAATTTGAACTATTGATATTATAGTGATGTGATATATCAATTCGGGGTATGTGTAGGCTTTTCAATCGGTTGGTCACATTGTCAAGTTGATATCTGTTACCTTTAAGCAGTCTCGTTCAGTACGAGATTTTACGTGATTTCATTTTATCTTGATGTTTTCGACGTACAAGTTCGTATTTTGTTGCGTTTGTCACAAACAATTGATGTTGCATATCATTTTTGATTATATTAATACCGTTTAGTTTTACTATTTTGTTGTAATTGTATTAAGTTTTATTGTATTTCCATGAATGTATCGCAGTGTAACTGCGATACCATATTAGTAGTAATAAGCAGTGTTCTGTCTCCAGCATTAGAGAAATTCATTATTATTTCTGAGCATTACCATGTATTTCTCTATGTTGGGGACAGAACACTGCTTACATGTATTACTACTACTATGGTTAGGGTAAGGGTTAGGGTTAGTACTGTTGTTATGGTGAGGGTTAGATTATAGATAGGGTGAGGTTTAGAGTTAGTGCAATGGTTAGTGGTAGGGTTAGATTGGATATAGGGTTAGGATTAATTTATGGTTAGGGTTCGATTATAGTTAGGGTTAGGGTTAGGGATATTATAATAAGGGTTAGGGTTAATATATGATTAACGTCAGATTATAGATAGGGTTAGATTGTTATTAGGGTTAGGGCGAGATTATGGTTAGGGCGAGATTATGGTTAGGTTAGATTTTAGATAGGATTAGGGTTACATTATAGATAGGGTTACGGTTAAATTATGGTTAGGGTTAGATTATGGTAAAGAGTATCAGTGTATTGCATTTTTTTCCTTTCTAAGCTAGCAGCAGCAGCAGCAGCCATTCTACCTGGTATATGACTCAGCAGCAGCAGCAGCAGCAGCAATTCTGCCTGGCATATGACCCAGCAGCAGCAGCAGCAGCAATTCTGCCTCGCATATGACACAGCAGCGGCAGCAGCAGCAGCAAAAACCCGTAAAAAGGCCGATAAAGACAACAAAACTGCGATACATTCATGGAAATACAATAAAACTTAATACAATTACAACAAAATAGTAAAACTAAACGGTATTAATATAATCAAAAATGATATGCAACATCAATTGTTTGTGACAAACGCAACAAAATATGAACTTGTACGTCGAAAACATCAAGATAAAATGAAATCACGTAAAATCTCGTACTGAACGAGACTGCTTAAAGGTAACAGATATCAACTTGACAATGTGACCAACCGATTGAAAAGCCTACACATACCCCCAATTGATATATCACATCACTATAATATCAATAGTTCGAATAAAGACTGATCTAGGGCCGAATTAAGGCCGAATAGAGGCCGATCTTTGATTTGTAAGGACCGATATCTCTATTACAGTACGTTCTTAGTCTAAGATACCTTGATTAATCGCTTTAGAAGCCAAAAGATGCATCAAATCCATATATGATATGCCTATAGTATTAATACGAAGGGTCAGGGCCGATCTAGGGCCGACTTTGGGCCGATTTCAAATCTAAAGGTACCGATATCTCTATAACAGTAATTTTTAGGCCTTTACTACCTTGACTAATCACTTTAGAACTATACATTTACCTCGATTCCATATATCATGAGCCTATAATAGTAATACTAAGGATCAGGGCCGACTTAGGGCCGTTAAGGGCCGATATCTCGTTGACACTCAAAGCTATTGTGCTGAATACAAAGATCAAGCAAGAGAGATATGGGCAGCTCATCATCAACTGATAGTTGAATTAGGAAAAGTGGATTGAAAGTGTACAGAATCCAATTGCAGCGATTTCAACAGATCAGAAATCGCCATTCCCAAAGCTTGACCGATCAGAACGCAGGAAAATTAACCAATCCGAAGTCGTCTTACAAATATTAACTGACTAATTACAGCTATGGAGACAATAGACATAGAATATAAAAGGTGTACAAGAACAGACTGAAGCCAATAAAGACAGAATGGGTGTAAATATTGTTGACGGAGATTTATTGAAAGCAGAAAATGTAGATGTTATTGTTCCTCAAGTGAATTGTCTTTGCATCCAGGCACATGGATTATCACGACAGATAGCTGAAAAATTTCCATGGGGTGATATATATTCTACAGGTAGAGGAGAATGGACAATCAAAGAAGACAGGGGAATTCCAGGAACGATAAAAGTATTGAGGTCACCTTCGCCCCTGCATCCAGATGTTGTATGCTTTTTAAGTCAATGGGAATATGGAACTGTGGACAAAGCTTGTCGGTATATCCTACCGTATGAAGATATAAACGAAAATAGACACCGTCGGTTTCAAACTTTAATTATTGAAGTATGTTCAGTATCAACCGGTATCAAGTTTGTACATTTGTAATTTTTAGATCAAATGTTTGAAGATGGAAGGCAGAGACTTGGAAAGATTATAGCTGTGGTTGAAGACAAAGAATCAGAACTGAAACGGATGAAGGTAGCTACAGAACCAAATTAAGTGGATATGAAGACAGACATTTAAGTGACGGAAGAACCAGCACTGAAGACAGAAAACTTAAATTGACATTAATGACAGAAAATTAGAATGTTACTGTTTTTTGTTTAAATGAAATTAAAAATGAAAACGTATTGTCAGGGTTTGTTATTATTATGCCAAATAAGAATAAAGTGATAAACCACCGACTACTACACACTATCATCCCACCACCACCACCACCATAGACAATTATTTCATCACCACCACCATAGACTATTATCTCCCCACCACCACCACCAGAAAAGCCAATCACCATCACCATCAGAAAAGCCAAATACCACCACAGACTATTATCCCACCACCAGCACCACCATAGACTATGATCCCTACACCACCACCACCACCACCATCTAGATATCCTCACCACCACGACCACCACCAAGATACCTTTAAATCACCACCACCACCATCACCACCACCAGCAGCAGACATATCCAAGTAATGACGAGAAGCAGCAGCAAAAAAAATAGAGACAATGATAATTTTAGAAAAAAAAAATGAAAGCTGAAGGTTAGGTAATCATTATAAGTTATAACGTTAGCATCATTTGGATCATTTTATCACTTGGTTTAGTATACATCATTAAGGTAAGGGTTATTATTTGGGTGAAGGTTTACATATTTCATTTCAGTTTAGAATTGCACAGTGACACATACATCAGTTCATTAAATATATCAGTTGGGCTAGGGTTGGGTTATATACATGAAAGAGGTATTGTTGAAAATTACATTAAAGTTAGGGTTCGTTAAGGTCATAGCTTAGGATTATGGTTAGAGTACAAAAGTGTAGGACTTAGGGTTGAGGCTAAGGTTAATGTAAGGGTTAGGAATACATACATTCTTTTGTGTAAGATGAAATACACTATTTGGGGTATGGTTAGGATAATTCATATCAATTAGGTTATATTTGGAATTATATTATCAGTATAATTTAGGGTAGTAAGATTGAAGTTGTAGCGTTAGTATATTGGTATTGTTAAAGTTGGGTATATGTATGGTTGGTTGAGGAGTTGGTTGAATTAGGGTAAAAGTTAGGGAAAGGTGAGAAGGCTTGGCTTAAGGTTAGAGTTGGGTTTGGATTAGTTGAGATTGATTCGTTATAAAATTAAGGGCTTTGGTTACACAATCAGTTTAATGGATAAGTATGACTTAGATCACTTGGATTAGAATCACATATATCTTTAGGATTAATGATTGGATTATATTCATCATTTGGGTTAAGGTTAGGCAGGGGTAACGTTCATTATAAGGGTTTTAGGTTTAGGATCGTTCCTGTTAGAATTATACATCATAACGTTTTGTTTAAAATATCATGCATCATTACGGTTGGATTTAAGATTCAGGGTTATGTCTATGAATTGGGTTAGTAAAATAAAGGTAGGGGCCGGAATAAGGGCTAGGATCAAGGTTAAAGTAAGGGGCAAAATTTGTTTAGGGCTTAGATATATATAAGTGTTGGAGATTGTGCTAGTATTAGGGTTAAAGTTAAATTAGTGTTAGGTTAAGATTTAGAGTAAGTAAGGGTTAGTGAGGGTAGAGTTAATGTTGAAATGAGGTTAGGGTTAAGGTTATGGTTAAAGCTTAGGAATAGTTCAAGGGTTAGAGGTGAGGTTGTGTTAGTATTAAATTATTATTAATACTTAGGTTAGGGTTTAGGGAAAGATTAAGTATTGGTAAGTAATGTAAGATATTGTTAGGTTAGTATATAGGATGGTTCGGAATTATTGTTGGTTAGGATAAGGGCTTAGGTTAGGATAAGGGCTTAGAGCTCAAATTCCAGGTAAAGGTGCTTAAGGTAAGGTTAAATGTTAGTGATAGGGAAAGCTTAAGATTAAATTGTGGTAAGGGTTAGGTTATGGTTTAGGTTGGTTTAGTGCTAGTATAAGGTAACGGTAAGGACTTAAGCATGGTTCGGAATTATTGTTGGTTAAGATAAAGGGCTTAGGTTAGGATAAGGGCTTAGAGCTCAAACTCCAGGTAAAGGTGATTAAGGTAAGGTTAAATGTTAGTGATAGGGAAAGCTTAAGATTAAATTGTGGTAAGGGTTAGGTTATGGTTTAGGTTGGTTTAGTGCTAGTATAAGGTAACGGTTAGGACTTAGGATTAAAGTTACGTTAGTGTTATGTTGAGAATTAGAGTAAGCAAGGGTTAGTAAGAATAAGTAAGAGTTAGTGTAAGGGTTATGTTAAGATTAAAAGAATAGGCTTAAAATTGGTTTACTACTTAGGAATAGGTTGTGTTAAGGTTATGTTAAGCTTGACATAGGGTTAGGGTAAGGCTAGGCTTAACATTGGTTTACAATTTAGGAATATATTGAGTTATTATTAGGTTAGTTAGATTTAGGGTTATGATTTAGAATTCGAGTGTATATTGGTAGAATTAGGTTTGGCTAAGACTAAGGGTTCGATTTAAGTAAGTATTGGGTATTTGATTAGAGTAAGAAAGGGTCAGTAAGGGTTATGTTACGGTTGAAATGAGGTTGTGTAATCATTAGGTTATGGTTAGAATATAATGTTAGAGCTTGTGTCTAAGTTAAGGGCTCACTGTCAGTAAATGGGTGATTAGCATAAAGGTAAGTGTTAAGAGTTAGTAAAAGGGTTAGGGTTAAAAAGTTAGTAAAAGGGTGAAGTTCGAGGTTGTTACAGAGCTTAAGAATAGTTTAGGATTCGACGTTGTATTAGTATTAAGTTACGGCTAGATTATTATGATAGTGCTTATGTCTAGGTTAAGGGCTAAGTGTTGGTGTCAGTGTGAATAACTTAAAGGTTAGGGTTAAGATACTAGTAATAGGGTTAGGTTTCTGTAAGGTTAAGGTAAGAGTTATAGTGTAATGTAAGTGATAGGGTCTAAGGTTATCATTAAGGGTTTGAAGTCAGGGTAAGGGTGAAACTTAATAAAGTTAGGGTAAAGTAATCGATATTTTGAATGAAAAAAAATTAGTATGACATTCAAAAATAGAAAAAAAAGAAAAATAACTGTAATTGTTAGAAATAAATAACAGAATAACATTCAAATATAAAAATAAATGAATATAGAGTTGTTATAGCAACTTAGGTTAGGGTTAGTTGTTAGATAAAGGAAGTTGGTTATGAAATCATGTGGAAAAAGGGGAAAATTTTACGAATTGGATGAAAAATGGCGGGAAAGCTAAAAATAGAATTATGGCGACAAAGGGGAAATACCTCTAAGGATCGGATGACAAATGGCGAGAAATCAAAAAATATCGGGCGACAGTATAGATATTAGGCAGGTAAGGGGAAATAACTATAAGAATTGGATGAAATGGGGAAATAATTATGAAATGAAATCGGAAACAATAATAAAAAACCAATAGGAGACAACATTATTATGAAAATTTGGTAGGGAAGAGGAAATCACTTTAAGAATTGAATGTAAAAGGGAGATAATTATGTAATATAATAGGAAACAAAATGGCAATAGCAGACGACACTATAGGAATTTGGCGGGAAAAGGGAAATACCTCTAAGGATTGGATGAAAAGGAAAGATTATTATAAAATAAAGTGGAAAATAATAAAATAACACATACAAAAGGTTACACAAGAGGACTTTAGTCTAAACATTGGATGAGAAGGGAGAAATTACAAAGAACAATCCTGAAAAAAAAGGTGAAATGCTATTACATCAGATAAAAAAGCGCGGGAAATAAGTAGCAAGAGTTATGTTCCTTTGACGAACGCGGTCGTGATAGAAGACACCCACAAATAAAAACAAATGCGGGACAATTACTAGCAAGAGTTATGTCCCATGACGAACGTATTAGAAGACACCCTCAGAAATACAATGGTAACTGCTGACTGACCACGCCTGGATATTAGTCTAGAAATTGGATGAAAAAGGACCAAATTACAGAGAACAACATTGAAAAAGGGGTTGAAAAGGTATAACAACAATAAAAAGGGTGAGACAAGGGAGAAATAACTAAAAAGGGGAAAAAATACCAAGAATACTATTGAAAAAGGGGTTGAAAAGGTATAACAACAATAGAAAAGGGTGGGATTATGGAGAAAATGAAAGAAAAAGGAATAATATACCATGAATAACATTGAAAAAGGGGTAAAAACATATAAAAACATCCGAAAGACCACGACCGAGACGTTCCAACTTCGGAACGTACCCGATTTCCGGTCTATACTTGGGGTACGCCCACTTCCGGTCGCGCATGTACACTGTAGTAAGGTCATACAACACCCCTGCGGGGTCACGTGTTGTTCCAACACGTCATTTCCTATCAATATGCCCGTATAGGGCTTCAAATAAGATTACTTCCGGTCTATACCTGGGTCTACGCCCACTTCCGGTCGCGCATGTACACTGTAGTAAGGTCATACGAGACCCTTGCAGGGTCACGTGTTGTTCCAACACGTCATTTCCGGTTAACATGGCTACTACCAGTAGATATACACCCACTTCCGGTTTACACATGGGCTACGCCCACTTCCGGTCGCGCATGCGTTATGGACTTAGGTCACACAACACCCTTGCGGGGTCTTGCCCTCTTCCAACACGTCATTTCCGGTCAATATGCTACCTACAGTAGATATATACCTACTTCCGGTTGCGCATGCGCAACCCAAACATGTCAACATCCGGTCACGTGACTTCTGCTTCCGGTCACGTGACTTCTGTTACGTCATTTCCGGTCTACGTCACTTCCGGCACCACCACAGCACCACCTCGCACTACTTCGTCAAATACGATTTTGTTCGTACCCATATACTACTACCATTACAATGAAGTACAAAAAACATGAAGACAATACACATGGGTACTGTCCTGACTATGATTGATTGATTGAATATTGTTTAACGTCTACTCAGCAATATTTCAGCTATATCAAGACGAGAATAAGTTTGTTAATAAATAATCACTTTGGGGTATGGAAAGGGTCATGGGACGGGAAATTCTGACTGCCACTGGAAAAGTAGGGTGAAATCGAAAAGGGCGGAGAATTTAGCCTTGTAGCCGATCGCCTACGGACCACTTAAAAAAAGCTTGCTACAAGGGTTCTTTCACGTGCAGGAAGCGTGGCATTTCTTCCAAACACGTAGACCTGAATTTACAACCCATCCGAAAGATGGGTTGTGTATTTATTAATCCCGCACAACCACAGAATGGGTCCTATTTCTATATCCGAGACCCTCGGGGTCAGCCCCCGTTTAGGAGGGGTCACACCCCGCAAGCCGGAGATACTAATCAAGCCGGAGATACTAGGTCCTATTTCTATATCCCGGGGTTCCTTCGGGGTCCTCTGTTAGGAAGACTCATACTCCAAGGTCAAAGTATGCTGCGGGCCTATTCATAAGCCGGGACCGCGCACGGCGGTCCTGACTATGATATGAAGCCTACTATGAAACTTCAATTGAAATACTTATAAATGGATTTCGTATTCTCTAATTTCTGTCCTGTTTTCACGTTTCCTGAGCGGTTGGAGAAATATGTTTCTCCTCTCTAGAGAGGATGTTGTTCTCGGCAATTGATTGGATGAGATTCAATTATGACGTCAAATGTGTTGCCGTTTTCCGACTTTACCATTGTGACGTCATGAAAAAAGGCGACCATGCCTGATGATGTCACTTCCAAAGAACGCATTTATTTCGGATCATCAGAAAAGGGGGGGTCATGTTTTTGTTAAAAATCTCCTTGAAATCATTAGAGAAATAAAATCCACAACCGTATCTCGTGGGAAACGACATTTCTACACTCTCGAAAGTTAAATTTTCAAATATTTTAAACGCTCGGCAAGCCTCGCGTTTAAAATATTTGAAAATTTAACTATCTCTAGTGTAGAAATGTCGTTTCTCACTCGATGCGATTGTGGATTCTATATTAACAACATCATCAGTTATGAAAGAAGATAATATTATGTAATGCCAAATACTTCAAATAGGAGAAATTGCTTTAATTGAGTTACAGTGTAAAGCATTGAGGAGCTAATCAATATTTTTTGCCAATAAAAACCGGAAGTAAAGATTAAACAAGAAAGCTGTATTTATATCCTTTATCAACAAGTTTGTTCAAAACAACGGCAGTAGAATACCGAAGGAACAAAGGAGTAGTATTTAAAAAATCTAAGTCAAAAGACATGGCAAAGCGAGAACACAGAAAACAATGACGTAGGACAGCTACAAAGCACAGAAATAAAAAAAAAAACAACATTCAAAACCAAGACACTCTCAGTGTGACTTCCCATGAAACTGAGATTAACATCAGGTGCTGCGGAAGGGTAAGCATGTCCTGCTCTGTTAACAGCACCCGTTACACGGTCAGTGAGGCATATATATTTTTTAAAGACCTGTTAGGTAGCGGATCAATAAGTTTGGGAGGGCGATTTTTGAATTTATGCATAACTATTTGTTGACAAATATTAATAAATATTTATTTCATATTTGTTTATACAGACAAAATTCAAGGTCAATTGTGATGCATTGCGTTGAGATTATATACCCACATAAAAGATAAATCAAACCCTGTGTCACCAGAGGAATTTTACACTCTAGAAAGATTAATGAAGCATCCATTTTAATTTGAAAACATTAAAAAACGATATGACCTTGAAAAAGTACAATGATTTGTCAAAGTCAAAGGTCATATTGCACCCTTGAAAAATGGTTTATAGATGCCCATATAGTTATACAATATTTGCTAATCATTTATAACTTAAATTATACAACGTGCGCCTATTTCAAATTCAAAAGATTCTCTAAAAAAATTACAAGATAGCTATTTTGGTAACCATAGTAACGGGGTTAATCCCAATATTTTTTCCATCATTTTCATGAGGGAAAGTAAATATGCAAAATTGAATACCGTTTGTCATTACAACCACCCGCAAATAAGATATATTCAATAAAGTATGTCAAAAATTGACAATATTGCACCTATTGCTGTAACTTCTAATCTGCAGCATTAAAATTAATTGGGGCCGTCTTGAACTTACTATGAGGTATGAGCTCATTGTTGAAGGCCTCATGGTGACTTCAAGATGAAGAACAACAATAAAAGCGTTGTTCCTTTGCTTGTTTTTTACCATGTATTTGTAGAGACTTTGTCTCATGTGCATTTACTCCATATCCTTTTATTCACCATAAATAATAAGGAAAGCCTTAGCAACGATATTTTCATCAAAACGAGTTACTTACATTGATGTGGTAGTGTGAAACAAATTCCAGGGAATTTCATTATCATGAGTGCCAAACTTCTTCAAATGCTTACAGAGAATAGCTATTTAAAAACTGTACGAAAACTAAGGTTGTATATCTTAATGACAGCAAGGTCTTAAATATGTAGGCAAAGTGTCCAACCATCCGACAAAAGATTAAATGAACACCATAGTTACGATCACGTTAAGTTTTGCAAGCTTTTAGTGCAGTTATTGCGGCCTGTATAAGTAGTCATATGCGTCTTTAGGGGGTACGTACAAATTCCTCACCAAGATTATGAACCTGACCTCTCAATAATGCATGAATTATGTCATTTTTTTGCATGCAAATACTACACATTATTTAGACTTTGTTACAATTGTTGCTGCTGAAGATCCAAATACAGAATTTAATTAAAAAAAATGCAATTTCCTAACATGCTTTGTTTTGGGTCGTTTTAACCTGGATATTGGATGTTTTAACCTGGATATGGGATGTTGTCTCCTTATGGATATGGGACGTTTTAACCTGGATATGGGATGTTGTCTCCTTGACATTTACCCCATTTCCTTTCTTTTTCATATGGACAGTAATATACCATCTTCTGCTTACCGAGTGTATGTTTAAATGTTGAGTCGTAACACGAGAGCTAGCACAAATTATACAGACTTTCGCATTAGGCATAGCTATCTCCAAGACCACCTTATTAATGAATGCTTCATAAAGATCCGTTTCATACAATCATTGAAAAATTGTGTTTATAGACATCAGTCCCTTGCCCAAATTCAACAATACAAGACTTTTCAGGGGATGAAAAATTTCAAGCGAAGAAATTTCTTTTAGAAAATTTATATAAAACTTCATTTATTCCACAATGGTAAATTGTTCTCAGTTTTACTTGTATTCAGGTTTATGGACTGCCAAATTATTAAATTTGATCTGCACTGAGGCGAAATGCATGTAAGTTGTCGAAATGGAGATATACAGAAACCAAATTTACAAGTAGTTCAGTATGAAAGCATTGTTCCACAATGTATATATAGGGATTTTGTCCAACGTACATTTACTCCTTATCGCTTTATATGTTCATTTACGGCGGAGTTTGCCTGTTATGCAGTGTGGAGTCAGTAATCCCCGTGCTTGGGATGTATGATCTTTTTATTTTGTCAGTTATGGTGTACTTGTTAATGTAAAAATTTCTTATATGAATGCACTATCAAAATCAAACATTTGAATTTCTTTTTTTGTAAAAATTTAACTTTTTCTGAACATCTGTTTATATATTGCCCACATCTCCTGATTTACTTGCCACGTTTTCTTACAATCAAATCGATGAGTGCCCTGTGATTGTTTTTATATGAAAAAGAAAGGAAGTGAATGTCAAGGAGACAAATCCCATATCCAGGCTAAAACGACCCAAAACAAATCATCTAGGGGTCACCGTACGGTCTTCAACACAGTGAGGAACCTCAAACCATATAGCAAGCCCTAAATGGTCCCAAAAGGGTAAAAAATGAATAAATCAATGGAAACAAACCACATCAAATAACCAAAATATCAAGAAACTAAAATTTTATAAGAAGACAAGGACAAGCCAATGACAAACATATTTCTGACTTGGGACAGGCGCAAAAGTTGCGGTAAGGATTAAACTCGTTTTCTTGGATTCAAACCCTCCCCTATGTGTGGTGAATTGCTAAAAAATAAATACACAAAAAGACTCACAGTAAAAATCAAACTAGAAAAAAGTCCAACTTATCAAGACGAGTACCCTTAAAATGAAGTACATAAAACATAAAGACAATACACACAGGTACTGTCCGGACAAATGCTCGCAGTTACTGACAGCTAGCTAGGGACATAATTTCAGTTGACTATGATATCAAGCCTTCTTACATATGAAACTTCAATTGAAATACTTCTAAATAGATTTGGTATAACAACATCATCAATTATGAAAGAATAACATGATATTGTGCAATGCCAAATACTGCCAATGTGAAAAATTGTCTAATTTAGCTCTGGTGTAAAGCATTTAGGAGATGAACAATACTTTTGCCAACAAAAAACAGAAGTAAAGATTTAACAACAATACTGTTTTTATATCCTTTATGAATAAGTTTGTTCAACGGATAAATAAGTTTGGAAGGACAATTTTTGAATTTATGCGCTTTGTAAATGATATTGCCATAGAAGTTTGGATGTGAAATAACCTGATGTATAAGAGCCCTGCACGTAGAACCAAATTTTCTTAATAAGTCAATGTATATATAATAAAATTTAGAGAATGTTTTTATCAATTTATGATATCTAAACCCTTGATGCAGAAGTTTTTCAGTGAGACAAAGATTTCGGTCGTTGAAGTCAGAAACATCACTATGTTTTATTGTCTATTTGTCCTTTTGTCGTAATTATTTTTACAATGTATTTTAAGGTATTTTTTCCTATATACATTTATCTCATATCCCTTTATTTGTTCATTTTGTTATATGTTACCACTGAGAAAATTTGTTTGCTGATGGACTTTTAGTCCTCGAGTGCATTTACCATCGCCGTAGTCAGTACCCCATTGCTGGCCCGGAAATTATAATATCTAAATTTTTGAAATTTGTATATAAATTTAAAGATTTCTCCCTCCTGCATAGCTCTATACTTATATCCTTAGTTGTGTTTTGCCATTTATTTAGAACTTATTTTGAATTGTTTTCTGTCAGTTTTACACAGACATTTGAATTTAGGTTTTATATGGTCTTCCCAATGATTTGATTTTATCTACGCCGAGAAGACATAAACTGTCAAAATGGTCTAAGTGATCATCTGCAGGAACTAAATTCACTGTTACTTCGGTATTTTGTAATTTAGGAAAGAATGTAGATATAATGATTTAATCCAACATTTATATATTTGCTTTGACTTGAGATAGAAGTTTATGTAGGGTCATAATTTTCAAAACATGATATTGCCAACATTACGAGATATCTTAACAGAAAGACATTTATTATCCCCACACGTATTATTTTATGATAGTTTTATCTTTATGTTTTATAGGTATTAAGATACTTGTATTTGAAGATTTATTGTAATAGATGAAAATGTTCTATATCTTATTTTAGATTATACCAAATCATTGGTCTAGGTTTGAACATTCCAGTCTTGAACTTACTGTGAGGTATGAGCAAAGCTCATCGATGAAGGTCTTATCTTGTGGGGACTTCAACAATAAAAGCGTTGTTCCATTGCTTGTTTTTACCATGTATTTGTAGACTATGTCTCATTTGCATGTACTTCATACGCCTTCATTGATTATTTGTAAGTTACGTGCTGCATGACTACTCTATTAAAGTAAAAAGATAACTGTTAACAACTATTTAACCCTGGTTGATTTTACCCTTTCGAGTGAACAATGTTAACATTTTTAACAAAAATTTTCATCGGGATAAATGATATGTAGCTTCAGTTGTATATAATCAATTGTGATCATATATTCTTTATTCAGGGGCCGACTCCGACCTGCCGTTGGGTGTGGGATTTTCTCGGCGTTCATTGAAGATCTTATGGTGGCTTTGAGTTGTTATTACTCCCCTTTGGGTCGTTGTCTCTTTGACACATTCCCCGTTTCCCTTCTTTTTTTCTAAGAATGCACTTCTTCCATGACCACACATAACCTTCTGTAATGTCAAAGATTTTAGGAAAAATGAAAGGATATGGAGTGAATGTACATGTGACAAAAACGCACACGATACATAGAAAACTCCCGTTTATCAAGGACAGGGCTTTTATTCCTGTCTACATCTTGATGTCGCCTGAAGGTCTTCAACTAGAGGTGAACAATATTTAGTCGATTTATTAAGTGCCTTTCAAGGTTTCATAGGTATTTAACTCTATTTTACTTTTCATGTCTAGAAATGGTCTCCCTCATATTACACGACAAAATTGCGAAGTTTAGTCAATTCTGGTATGTCATTCTTATGATGATGACAGAATTATTAGATCATTTGATTATGCCACGCATTTTCAAAAAAGAACAATTGCAAAACGGAGCAATAAACAATCTATTTAAAATATCTTTAGTCGATAAAATCTTCCGTTACTAATGCAATGAGTGGAAACAAACAGTTTCTTGTTAGTATACAAAAAATACCCAAGTTGCATAAAAATACATTTCATTCCGTTATGCTGTACACGTGTTTCAAGGAGTAACCTCTCATCAGCAGCATTAGAACTGAATAATATTGAGAGCCAAAATCCAAAAGATCCTCATTACCAAAAATATCGAAATAGGAGGCCAAATCCAGTACCAAGCACATATACCGAGTGTCATACACGGAATGAAGCCTCAGTATATTTAAGTGGTTAGAATTTTGATAAAAACAGTAATTTTCTATAAAACACAAGGTAAAATTTTCATGTCACACAAGTCTGAATATTGGGCTGGTGAAAACCCTCGTATTCACAACATATATCAGTTGTTACAGGAATTTCAAATCATATCATGATTTGAAATGAAAAATTATAAATGTTAGCTTAACTGCAGTTTTGAAAAATAAATCATTAAGCTACAAAAACAAACTTTACCTGGACAGGTTCTTTCGTGTAAAAACTAAGGTATATCACTTGATAAAAGTCCTCAGGTATAAAGGTCTATTGATAGATTTGAATTTTTTTTAAATACAAAGATTATATTTACTTTACCAACTTAGCAACTGCTCTTGCTATACAGATGCAATATTTATATATGATACAATGCAACTGGTAAAAGTTTACAATGATGTGCAGATAATGAGAAAAGTAATAAATGAAAATTTTGATATGAGATTTTTGATCGACAACATTTTTGTTGAATGTGGAGGCCGCGTTTTTCAACAAACAATATCAATATGATTTCCCAAGGCAAGACACTGTGCGCCACTTAAGCTCACATTTCCTTTATTCATATGCATCAAAGTTTTTAAAAGGGTTAATACAACAGAAACAAAAACAACTAGCCCAGAATTTTCATTTTAGCTTCAGATATATAGACGATGACTTTCTCTTCATAATCCAAGATTTAAAGGATATTTACATCAGATCTACCCCAGTGAACTTGAAATTAAAGAAACAGCCGATACATCCAAATTGCTTCATACCTTGACCTTTTGTTATACCTTGACGAACATGGACGTCTGAAATCTAGGTTATATGACAAACGTGATGATTTTTACTTCTCAGTTGTGATCTTTCCCTTTCTATACAGCAATATACCTACCTCACAGCATTTGAAGTGTATATTTCACAATTAATTCGTTACTGTAGAGTTTGTGGTTCATTGAGGAAAAACAAGAAAAGCATTGGTCCTTTTCTTGATTTTACCATGTATTTGTAGAGACTTTATCTCATGTGCATTTACTCCATATCCTTTCATTCATCATACAGTTACTTTGTTGAAAGGGCAAAAGCACTGTCGCAAAAATTGCTGAGTCAGGGATATGTTCAGCCGTTGTTACTTTAGATCCTTTAGAAATTCTATGGCGGTCACCACGACATCATAGTTGATATAAAATGTCGGTGTAACAAATAAAAACGGAGATTGTCAGCTAGATTCACGTCTTCCATGATTTGACATTACCGATTCTGACTTTACCTTGGATTGACCATCTGACAGTATGACGGTTGATGTATACAGAACAGGTAATGCTTACCCTTGATGAGCATCTGATGTCACTCTATTTAGTTCACAGTGCTAGAGTTTTAGTTTTTTGTAATGTATTTGTCGTATTTGTGTATTTTGTTAGTGTGTAGTGTCTTTGGTCTTCCTTCTTCTGGTGTTCTTACTTTTGACTTGTCTCTGGACTTTGATTTATGTAATCTTGTGCTTTGTTCCTTCGGTATTCTGCTGCCGTTGTTTTGCAAATGAGAATGTTAATGAAAATTAAAATGAAAAGTGTAACATAAATGAAAAAAAGGAAAACAATTTAGATTGTATTGACCAGTTTGAAATCGTGTCGTTTGATTTATGATATTTTGAATTCTTTCAAAAATTGTTTAATTCATGCAAAGTGGCAAAAAAGAAAAATAAAATCTTAAATCTGAAAAAAGAATATCTCTAATTTGACAATTTGAACATTCAATAAAAAGGGAATTGAATCTTCATAGTGGTTCCCAAAGGGGTCATGTACTAAATTACCTCTACATAAATCAGCGTGAACATAGCATGAACATATTCGTGAGTCATATGAGCATAATTGTGAGTTGCGTGAGTATAAATACGTCCCTGCAATCAACCCATGCACGATATGAAAATATAAAAGGAATATATGTTTCTTTTAAAAGGTGAGGTGTTTGTTTAAAATAGATGTTGGCATCTAGGACCCAAAGACTGTACTTTGGGAATAAATTAGCAAATATATTCAATACATCACCTGATTTGTATATATCATTATTATATAATAGCTATTTTGAATAAAAAGTCCAACTATCTAACAGAGTAGTAGAAGATTTCTAGCTAAGGTAGCGTAAGTTATGCAACCAAAATTAGGGTGGAGTGAATCAAGTAATAAAGACAGCACTAGAAGACCAAAAGAAGTTATAGTTCATGAAGGACTTTGTGAACAAAGAAATTATCGTATCAATTAAATAAAAAGTAATCACTGAAAGCGACGATAAGCCGAACTTGTAATGGAATAAACTAAAAATCTGTAATGAATTGCTGATAAAACTAAAACGTTTTGTTGGTCTAGACAAAATTTTAATACGTTTTAAGCTGCTGTCAATCGTTAAAAAAAAATGCCCCTGACAGGTTTTGCATCCTTTAAATGTTTTTGGTAGAAATGAAAGATTTGGACCCTTTAAAAATCACCATTGATTTTGGTGATAGTTCAAAATACCATTTGAAACACAAAAAAAGCACCACAAAAAATCTTGGGATTTGGTTACCTTCAAAACTAGGTCAAGGTTGAACGTCAAGGCCCTACAAAACATTATTTGACAGTAAGGCTTCAATATTTGTGCATCTATTTGTTCAGAATAGTGATCTTAACATGAAAGTAATAATTTATTATTTTTTTTTTACAAAAGTACATATGTAAGGCATACCATAATATTATAAATACAAATGAAAACATGACACGATTTCCTGGAAACATGAACAATTGTCGGACTACTTTTTCCGTCCTTAGTACAATATCATTTTATCTTTCGTCAACACTCCAAATTACAACCATCAATTTTAAGTTTTATTGACAGATAAACCTCTTATTACATGATAATAGCCATATAAAAATGGTTATATTTATGCTTGAAATACTACCATAGTTCCCCTCTTTTCTTTCCATGAAGCTCTTACATTTCTTGATGATAAAAGTCACGTTTCCTTTTGGAAATCTCATAGTACGGAGAAATCTGAGCTTCACCGAAACGTAAATATCTCATTTAATCTCTTTTTAATCGCTTCTCTCAAAAAACTCAAAAGACTTATTAGAATATCTATCTTCAACTGAACTCAACCACTGCAACAGTGTCAAAACATTTGATTTTTCTACTCTCTATACTACTCTTCCACACGATAAGCTAAAGTCAGTACTCCGGGATTTAATACATCAGTCTTTCTGTACTAAAAAGGGTGAAAGAAGATATTCATATTTAGTGATAGGTAAAGATGGGGCCTATTTTGTTAAACATCACACTGATTCACACAAAAAGTATACAGAGGAGGATTTCATCGCAATGCTGGAATTCTTGATTGATAACATATTTGTGGAATTTTTCAGCAGACAATAGGGATACCTATGGGGACTAATTGTGCGCCACTTTTAGCAGATTTGTTTCTTTATTCGTATGAAGCCAGGTTCATACAAGGGCTAGTTCAGGAAAAAGACAATAAGCTAGCCAATAAGCTAGCCAAATCCTTTAATTTCAGTTTCCGTTATATAGAGGATGTTCTTTCATTGAACAATCCTCAATTTAAGGATAACCATCATCTTATATACCCAAATGAACTCGAAATTAAAGAGACCACTGATACATCATCATCAGCATCATACCTGGACCTATACCTCTACATTGACAACTCTGGACGTCTGAAAACAAAACTTTTTGACAAGCGTGATGATTTCGACTTTCCAATAGTGAACTTCCCGTTTTTGAGCAGTAATATTCCCACTTCTCCGGCATATGGCGTGTACATTTCACAACTCGTTCGCTATTGCCGTGCCTGTAGTTTGTACAGCGATTTTGTCAACAAAGCGAAATTACTGTCTCAAAAACTTATACATCAAGGGTATGTTCAGTCACTGCTGCAATTGTCACTACAGAAGTTTTACGGTCGTCACCACGATTTGACAAACCATTACAATGTTTCTGTTTCACAAATGAGAACAGATATGTTTGGGTAGATCCACAGTTTGTTACCGGACTGACTAACACTGATTGTGACCAAACCGGACTTTTCACACGCGAGGAGCAGATCATGCTTACCCTTCTGGAGCACCTGATGATACCTCAGTTTTTATAGGGTTCACACTGCTAGTGCTTTAGTTTTGCGGCGTTCTTGTTCATTTTTGTTTATTTGTTTTGTCTTTGTCATACTGTCTCAATTTGTGTTGCTGTGAATTGCCGTGATGTTGGATTTATGATTTAAGAATTTCCCCTTTCCTTTTCTTGCTTCGGTATTCGTTCGCCGATGTTTTTTTTAAATTTCAATAGTTTAAAGAAATTGACGTGGTTAAAGTTTCTTCAGTTTAGCGTTAAACAATATGACCATTTAAAGACAAAGCCTGTATCGCTCACTTGGCTGCTGTCTATTAACATTTTCCCAAGGGTTCAATGTACGGTGGTCTCCGTTTCACTTTCATGATTTGTAGGGTACCTTTATGCTACAATGCATAGGAACATTTGTAATTTCAACTTAATGTAAAAGCGATTTTAACATGTTTAAAGTTCCAAAAATTTTCCAATAGGATCATGTTGAATGGAGATCTGCGATGGTGGCCATCTTGGATTTACTGTTCGGTAACCCAATATATCAAATTTGATAGAGGGTCATTATGTTATCATGTATTGTTAAGATCTACTTTATTAATGAAACGGTTTCAAAGAAAAAAGAAATTTCTAACACTGTTTAACTTAGATCACAGGTGCGGCCATCATTGATTTATGATCGCCACTAAATAAAACCATTTGTTTGATGACTATCATGTTATCATGCCTAGTTTATATCAACTTGGTGTATGCAAAGGTTGTCATAAATACATTATTGAAATAATTTTCCCATATGGTCCAAAGTCAAACTAATTTCACCTCTGTTGTCATCTTGGATACAGTATGAACACAAAAATCACAAATTTTTGGAAAGGGCAACCCAAGGACTAAATCAAATTAAATAAAAACTGTCTTAGCAGTTCTCGGAGAAAATCTTTAGGTACACTTTCGAAGGGGTCCTTTTTGGAACTTTGCTCCCCGCTAACAGCCATCTTGGATGAAATGTAAACCTCCCATATATATGAAGAGATGTTAGTCCTTAATACGCTGTACATTTATCCAAGTCAAACTTATAAAATAATATATTTTTGAAATATAAAGCACACAGGAGTGGCGAAATTAAAAAGACAAAAAGGATAATCAGTCTAATTGGGTCATCTGATTATCCTCAAAACTGCAGAATAACTAGATCTCAAAATGTTGATCATTTTTATAACTTGCTTTTTTAACTATATGAGTAGGGGAAATGTTTAACCATTCAATAAAAGAATACATGAACGACCTAGTTACTTAGAAGCAGATACTGTCTGTCAGTCACGTGCCATATTATACAAAACAAAAATGATGATCATAACCTCTCCCAAACTTATTTTTACAGTTTTAATGGATAAAAGTGACAACAAAAGTAAAAAGCAATTAGAGGGACAGACCAGTAAGGAAGCTCCATTAGACATACGACAATTTCCAGAGCACATTACCATACAGTTCATTTTATTCACGCTGTCATATTCCCTATTTGGAACGGCATTTTGCAAATAATATGGTGGGTTAAACCATAATTTTCTTTAAATTCCTATCAATTTCGGTGAAAATCAGTAAAGAAAAAATAAAATAAAACCCTGCCACCCACCCAAAATTTGGGTGAGAATCTACAAATTAACTTCATAGGGCCTGACATACTAGGGGAAACCTTTGAACTGGGAAACAAGTCGAAAATTACGTTACGCAAAATCTCCTGCAATTTGAAACTGGATTGCAGATCTCCTGAAATTGGGTTCCAGAAGGTTAACAGGTATGATTAATGATGCATCAACATTCCACTTTATATGACGACTATCTGTAGCGTCTGTTTTCCCAGATTGTGTAAAATGTGAAAGCCATATTTTTGTAAAATACTGCCTTGCGTAATAACAGGTAAAATAACTTTGTCGTTCAGTGTCACATTTTTTATGGCTGCAGTTGAGGATTATGTGAGGAGGTGGGCAAAAAAAGAAGACGTCGAGACGCTGTCCGACTAGGTCAGGTTTATTAAGTTGTTAATTGTGAATCGTAATAGGTGTTTGAAAACATCAATGAAATCCAAAAATCCAAGTTTATTTGAAGATCCCCTCGTTATAAAAACTATGGACAACATCCACGAAAATTACGTCATTGTCCCTGCAGACAAAGCTTCTAACAACTTACTGTTCGTGCGCAAGAAACACTATCTTAACTGTCTGGTTAAGGAGGTAGGAATTGATAGTTCACCAAGAAACCCAACTTATACCCCCACTACACTATGAAGACTGGAGATTATTGAAAATCACAAATCTTTTTTAGCATCCTTTGGCATCAAAGCGGATGATGAAAACAATCAGCTCCCCTTCATCTCTTGGGTTCCTAGACTTTATAAGAACCCATACAAACAGAAATTCATTGTGGGGTCTTCCAGATGCACCACCAAGCCACAAGCCACTTTCTAAGCTCCATTCTACTTTATTGCTCGCAATCAGAGATGGCTTGTTTTTGTAATAAAGTCTACTCCAAGAGCGGCGTCAGTCATATGTGGATTCTAAAAAATTCTAAAGATCTCCTTGAACAGATTTCCTCTAGCAACCTACCCATTGCCATATCATACAAACTTTTGATTTTTCTACTCTTTATACTACCCTGCCATCCAATAAATTGAAAACACTAATTTATGAATTGATACATTAATGTTTCATCACTAAAAACGGAGAACGCATATACACTTATTTAGAAATACGGAAAGACCAAAGTTAATTTGTAAAGAACCACACCGAGGCAAACAAGAATTACACGGAAAATGATCAGATGTTGAAGTTTTTAATACTGTGAAAGTACAATTGTTCGTGGAGTTCCAATTTTCGTGGATTTCGTGGTTTACTTAAACCACGAATTTAAGTTCCCCAACGAAATTCATTTGTAATGCACAGAACTGGAAACCATGAATTTAAGTACCCACGAAATAGTGCTATTTATGCAAACCACGAACATTGGTGTCCACGATTAAAAGTGCTTCCACAGTAGATAATATTTTTGTTGAATTTAGAGGCGGCGTTTTTCAACCGACAATCGCGGTACCCATTGGAACTAATCTGATCTGTTTCTTTTTCTCGTATGAGGCCAAGTTTTTACAAGGGCTAACACAGAAAAAAACAAAAACATTTAGCCCAGTCCTTTAAATTTCAGCTCCCGCATCATAGACGATTTTCAGATAGATTTCACGCCTTCAAGGATTTGACATAACCAGTTTTGACTCAACCCTGGAGTGACTCACTGATATTGTGACGGATGCCGCTAGTGGAGCAGGACATGCTTGCCTTTCCGGAGCACCTGATGTCACTGCCGGTTTTCACATGAGTTCACACTATGAGTGCCTTAGTTCTTAATGTCGTCATTTTATTTCCGTGCCTTGTGGCTGTCTCACGTGCTTGCTTTGTCTTTGTTTTGCTCTGTTGCCTTTTTTGCCATGTCTTTGGACTTCGATTTTTGTGGTCATCGCTTCCCTTGTTCCTTTGGTATTCTACTGCCGTTGTTGGATAAAATTTTCAGGACTAATACCTGTTTAGTCATAAGAAATTATTGTGTTGTGACAAGGGAAGTGATCATAGAGTTCTGCAAAATTCATTATATACCTGTGCCAGATTAACTTAATTATAAACTTCTACCAAGAAGCACAAAGAACTAAATCTCATTCTAAACTTTCCGTTATATCACTGGATTAATTTGGTCTTGACTAATGATCCAAATGTACTGAAAGGGGAAAATATTACGCCTCATTTCAAGGAATGATATCCTTCATATTTCATAAAGGAAGTCTAATGTTTAATCAATTCTAACATGTCAGTCTCATATCGAGGACTGAATCTATTTGGTATGACATTTTGTCACTTTATATGCCATGCAGTAATATGAAAATTACAGCTGACTTATATCAGAAAAAAATCGTCTGTGTCCAATATTTTTTAATCTAATTTCTTATAAGTCTATCAGTAGTAACAGGAATAATTGCAAACCACATCTCGATATGAAAAATTCAAAAATAACTGCAATTTTCAAAAAGTGTAATTTAGAAAATTCAATCATAAAGGTAAAAAATCACGGGGTAAAAATGCACCTTTACCTAGATATCTTCTTTCGTGTAAAGGCTTCAGATAAATCAGAAAAAACTCAGGTATAAAAGTCTATTGATTGATTAAAATTTGCCTCTCTCTCCGAAAGTGGCAATACAAAATATATTAACTTTATTTTTTACTTTACTTTGATTTTATTTTATTGCAAAAAGTCATTGTACCAACCAAGCAAGTGTTCTCTCCTTAAAGATACTACTTGGATCCAAGAGTTTAACCCCACCGCAATTTTTGCGTCTGTCCCAAGTCAGATATATGTTGGTCATTGACTTGTCCTTGTCGTCTTATAAAATTTTAGTTTCTCGATATTTGGGTTATTGGATGTGGTTTGTTTCCATTGATTTATTCACTTTTTACCTTTTTGGGGCCATTTAGGGCTTGCTGTATGGTGTAAGGTTCCTCATTGTGTTGAAGACCGGACGGTGACCCCTAGATGCTTTGTTTTTGGTCTTTTTAACCTGGATATGGGATGTTGTCTTGACATTTACCCCATTTCCTTTCTTTTTCATATATAATATATTCGTCTTAAGATCAGCCCAACATTGCTAGCTCTGCAATTAGATGAAAATGAAAATGTGAATGAATTCAAAATGAAAATCAAAATGTTTTAAGGGCGAAAACCACACCAATAAACGTATTTTCTATTGGCCAGTTTAAGGTCGTTTTTTAATTTACGAAAGTTCGAACTTTTCTAACATTTTTGAAATTATTCAAAGCGTCAAGCTGTTATTGCCAAATAATATAGAACCGATTTAAATCAATATATTTCTATAATCTGAAAACAGAACAAATCTAAAATTTAGAATTTGATGATTTGAACAGTCAAGATGTACAAGAAATTGATCTTCATATAATGCTCCACTTTGACACGAGGGGCGTGTACTACATTCACTCTATATATTCCCACATTGATGACTTAAACTTAAATGAAGTATGCTATTTTTTCTCATACCCTCTTTATAGTATTTTGGAGCAAGTAGACATTAGATTTTAAAATGTTTTTTAGAAGGCGTTAAGTTTGGCAGAATTCCGTATTTGAATATCAAGTTCATTACACGAAAAAACAATAGAAAGGACAAAGGGCTTTTCTATCATTCTTAATCTAGTTTAATCGGTGACATAATTTGTAACTTTTACGCAAATATGTTTCAGAAACTTGTGGAGGTAAAAGATCATATGGATACTGAGGACATAATTTATTGTGCATTTAATACGTAGTGCAAAATGTCTTGTATTTACGCGTTTTCACCTAGGTATACCGCCTAGTTTGGAAGTAGAGAGATTCTTCACTAGCAAGTTTTATTAATTCTTTAGCAATTCTCGTTACTTCAAGTTTTTTATCTTCAAAAGTTTCGATTTCTCTTTCTAAACATCTATCCCATAATTCACTTACTTATTCAGGCAATGGCGTAATAAATGTAGTGAAAATATTTAAAGCTAATGAGGACAGCTGTCACGTGATCAAACCAGAAAAATGGCGGGAAAATTAAAAATGCTTAGAATGGAATGAAATTTGACAGGAAGGTTACTTAGCATGTTTATAAACGAGTTTTGGTGTTAAAAATACCTAAATGACGACCGTTGCTATGGAAACAGAAAATGGCGAGAATTTTTCAAATTGCGCCAAATTGAATGAAATTTAATAGGAAGATTACTTACCATTTGTAGAAACGAGTTTTGGTCTAAATGATATCAAAATGGCGACCGTCTCCATAGAAACAGAAAAAAGGCGGGAAAAATTCAGATAGCTCTCAATGGGATAAAAAAAGGGGATTATTATCTTGAAATAAAGTGAGAAAAAGGAAAATAATAATAAAATAACGCAGTAAAGAGGCATAAAGTGGAAAATAACTGTAGAAATTCAATAAAATAGAGAGTTAGTTGTGATAAAGTAAAAATTGCGCACAAATAAAAAAGGGAAAGTAATGATAGAATAAAACACGAAAATTGTGGGAGAGGGAAATCACAATAGAGCAACATAAGTTATCTCCCCTTCAAAACAATTACCGCAGACATGATAGAAATACTCAAAGGACAAGACACTGCTAAATTTCGTTTTATGAAGAACTGTCCCGAGATGTTCGGAACACAAAAATATGAGAAATATCAACTCCTTCATAGTCAAAGTCATCCAGAATATACCTATATTCAGCATATTAGGTCATTCCCGGTCAAAATTGCGGCCAACAGGAAATACACACTACTTTCGATCTGGTATGTGCGCTCCTTTATCTCTCTATAGGACTCCTGCGGGGTCACGTGTCGGAATATCATTCAATATAATCCAAATGTTAGTTTTTTTAAATGACAACCTTTTTGAATTTATGTTTGACAGTAGGTATAACATCACTAATTCAGTCTTCCATAGACTCCCATGTTAAATTACACATGTTTCAGATTTTGTAAAAATTTAACTAAAAGTTCAAATGATGTGACACGTATCTCAACTTAAAAAGGCATCTTCCAAGAAACTCTCATGAGCAAATCAACCCCCTTAACTTGCATATAAGAGAGAACCGGTTCCCGGCAGTGAATCAACACGAGGATCGGTACTTCCTGCTTGAATTTTACAGAAAAAATTCCTCCGCTGCCAATGCCTTTAAATGTTTTCATTCTTGAAAAATTATATATAAATTTAGGCTCAAAAAGTTTACAATATAAACTTTCCAATTAAATAAGATTCTGCTGCCAACTCTTTTAATATGTAATAAAATAAACACTTTATTGGAACTATATCGTCTGCTACAGGGACTAAATTCACTGGATTCCGAATAAATGGTAATACCAGTAGGCAAGAAAGTATCCACTTCAGGTTTGGCATGGGTAACCTACAACTTCCAGTTCTAGTCAAGTGAAGACCCTATACAGTCGCATGACTATGGCAGTTTGGTTTTAGTGCTACAAGCACAGCTAGTGACATCACTTTCGGTTTTGTACTTATGACAGTAAGTTTTTTTGGGGGGGGGGAGGAGGGCAATGTTGTCAAATTTGAATGCTTATGGGTCTCTTAAAAGCCTGGTTTGCTATGCTGATCTTTTAATATATTATTGTTGTGATATATTCAATGAAAAAAAAAATTAAATAACAATTTTTCATGGCAGGACCAAAATGGCGTAAAAATTAGCAAGTTAAGGGAGTGTTGTAATTCAGAGGCTACGAGATTGCAAGATCGAAGTCTATTCTATGTTATCACATATCTAATAGTCACAACTTATACCATTCATGATTATATTCCCCCTACTTACAATATGCACATTACAGTCTGTCCTAATATATCATTGTGTTTATACTCACTAACACAAAGGGGCAGGCAATTCTTGTCGTATACATCTCGAGAAAAACCCTTGTATACCATTATATAGGGAGTGACCCCCCCGGAATACGTAATAGAGACTTGCATTAATACTAATGAAGCCTGGAAAGGGTTTGAGTGCTATCACGTTTCGTCAAGGAGATATTTGAACTGGATATTTGATCGGCCATACACTGCGCTTTAATAAGTGTCAACGAGATATAAGTATAAATAAAAAAAATACCAAACTGACTGTTAATTTAGGTCTGCATATGCGCATTTCGACCACTTATGTATCTTCAGTGCACATCAAATCAAAACATTTGGAAATCCATATACCGAAATGTGTGTAAAATCTGATAGAGATCAAATTACCGATAGAATCTTAATAGGAAAGCCAAAACAAGGTAAACGTGTAGAACTAAGCAAGAGGGAGATACTCCTTAGTTTCAAAGGAATTTTTCTTCAATTTAGATATTGAAAGTTTCAAAATAAAATCGGTTTTCGGGCCAGCACCGAAGTACTGGCTTCTGGGTTAGTGAATACCCTCGGGAACTGACATTCCACCAGCAGAGGCATCGGCCCAGTGGTAATAAACAACAAAATACCGAAGTTACTGTTTATTCAGTTTCTGCATATGCGCATTTCAACAACTTACAAAATGTATGTCTCTTCAGTGCAGATCAAATCAAAACGTTTGGTAATCCATATACCGAAATTGTGTGAAATCTGATGGAGAACAAATTACCAATAGAATCTTAAAAGGAAAGCCAAAATTAAGCAAGAACAGCTCTATGCAAGAGGGAGATACTCCTTAGTTTTAAAGAAAATTTTCTTAACTTTATATATTGAAAGTTTCAAAATGAAATCGGTTTTCGGGCCAGCTACTGGGTTGGTGAATACCCTCGGGAACTAACAGTCTTAATGTCTTAACATTTTTGTGTTTATGTACCTATGTGTATGTAAATGTCGACGATTTATTGATCAACTCTGTTTGTTGTGTTACTTTATATAAACAGTTTACAATTGTTTTTGTAAGTTCATTTGTATACCTATTTCCTTTTTAATTAAAGTATCATCTAAATTTCTACAGTAATCTTATTACAATACCCACCTGGCCATAATCACCGTCATTCGCACAAAGCATAGTGAAATTGAGCATATAGGCCAAGTCGTGGGAAACATTAGTCATGCCAGCATATTTATGAGTAATGTCGTGTGATCATGCTCATACAACATAAATCATTTGTATTATAGCACAACTGTTCTTCCTAAGTTTTATATCTGGAAAAAAATACTTTAAAAATCAGACACACTTAAGCCGTAACACGAACATTGCTAAAGCTTTAAGCTTAATCTAATGCAGACCACCTGTTTTAAGTGCCCACATCTCACTATTTTATAACGCCAAGTTTTCTTACATTCGACTTGATGAGTGCCCTGTGTTTGTCTATATGTTGTAGTTGTCCACTAGCTTAAGACACAAGTGCTTTTGTCGGGCAAAGGATGACAGTGCTTGTAAGAGCACTTTGCCAGTTTAATTGATGTTTGTTGACAATCCCGCACCCATGACCAAGAAAGACATGGATGTAGCGTTGCTCGACAATTAGCAAAGAATTCCGCTTAAACCGGTGCTAGGGGCCGTCTTGAACTTACTATGAGGTATGAGCAAAGCTCATTGTTGAAGGCCTCATGGTGACTTCAAGATGAAGAACAACAATAAAAGCGTTGTTCCTTTGCTTGTTTTTTACCATGTATTTGTAGAGACTTTGTCTCATGTGCATTTACTCCATATCCTTTTATTCACCATTTACAACTGGAGTTTGTCTCTCCTGCAGTGTGGAGTCCGTAAAACGATTCCCCGTGCGAGAGATGTATGCTCTCTATATTTTTCAGTTATGGTGTACTTGTGCCTGAGAGAATTTCTCACATGGATATACTATTGATACTTTCAAATTTTGGCAATTATTTTTGTAATTTTCGAAATGTAATCCAGACCACATGTTTCAAGTGCCCACATCTCACTATTTTATAACGCCAAGTTTTCTTACATTCG
>MJUU01010734.1:9253-26286 GCA_002080025.1 Modiolus philippinarum
GTCTGTATGTTCATAAATGATCTAACCTATCAACATTTGTTACAATCATTTGACTTTGTGCTGAACATAGTATTATTTGCACATTTCAGGATGAGACAGTATGCTTGGAGTCCAAGTTGAGGTCACTTTTTGTCAAAAACTGAGGATTGACAGAATGCAAAATTAATTCATGGAGCTAACCGTTACTACATGTGTACCTTGGAAATTAATACTGAAATGATATTGAAACATTTGAAAGTGAACTGAAAACTGAATAGGATATAAAGAACATACATGTATTTTGAAAGTGGACTAAAAACTGAACAGGAATTCCTTTGTATGTGGTTAGTCTTCTATTAAATATGTTATTAAATGTGTTGAATGTTAGTCTTTTTTTCTGTTAGATGGCACTGAAGCTATTTCCACATTGCGGAATTAGGTATGGGAAAACGCATAAATTTGATTTTAAGTTAGGTAAAAAAAACATTATTGTTGTTGCACTGCTTTATCAAAGACATGATTTTCTTTTTCATTTATTGTAAACACTGGATGAATTGATTGGTTTACTGAAAAAAAAAATTCTGATTAAACTTGAAGTTTCAAATTTATTCTACATTAAATGCATAGTAAATATATAGTTTAAGTAGCAGTTTGTAAATGCTAGTAAACTAGAAATTTATCGACCTTTTCTTGCATTTAATATAAATTTTACTTGAAGTTTAAATGGTGAAGTAAGTTAAGCTTAAATTCATGAATTTATTTGTCTAAATAAATGTTGTTAAAACCAGCTTTAAATTAAAGATTTATTTAGAGAATAAACTTAATGTATTCTTATAAACTACAAATTAAATGTGAGTTTAATGCTAGTTTATTAATTCAGTAAATCAAACTTTAAACTAGATTATAAAGGGGAACCCCTGCCAAAATTTTTTTATGGAAAGGGGGACTTGGAATGTTTGATTTCAGCAATATACATTATCTGAAACATAAGGGGAACCCCTGCCCCATTTTTTTTTTTGAATGATGGTCTGAAATGGGTTGTAATGCATAGTGGGCCTTAAAATTACCCTTGAAACTGCTGAATCTACTTGCCAAATTGGTACCATACTTGGTGACAACTGTCCATAGTCGGTACCTATCGAAGAATGTGTCAGGTAAGTCTGCATGTATTCCAAAATGGCCTCCAGCGGGGGACATAGTTAAACATTGGACCCTATGGGAAAAACACATTCAAAACATTCTTCTCTGAAACTACTTGGTCAGTTGGAATCAAACTTGGTCACAATAGGCCAATAATGGTCTTCTTAAAAAATTATGTCTTACAAGTCTGCACCTCATACAAGATGGCTGCCAGCGGGGACCATTGTTTAATATTGGACACTATGGGGAAACACGTTCAAAGATTTTCTCCTTTGAAACTTCTAGAAAATGAGACACTTTAACATTGGGTTACTTTGGGCTGCAGTTTATGCCAGTCATGGAATAGGTGAGCTATACAGGCTCTTGAGAGCCTCTAGTTTGTGTTATATGTTTAAACTGCACTGCTCAACGATGGTTGTCTAAATAGACAAAGTAAAATAATTTGAATTTGAATTTCAATAACACTGTCAAAGTATACGCTTGACTTTACAAGTTATCTTTCAAAGGTTTAGTGTCCGTTCTTATATTTCAGAAAATACTTGCCGACTGTTGATATGTTACATAACATTGATTTGTATAATAGAATTCTGATGTTAGATTTCATTTTAATTGTTCACAATAGCTTGAATGAAACGAAATATATCGTATTTTGAAACTTAATAATTTGCAAGTCATTGTGCATTCATTTAGGTGGAGTTAACTGATCTTGTTAAAAAAAAGATAATTCACAGTATAGATTTATATAGAATCTAGAATTTGAATCTTCTTTGATTTTAATTTAATATAATATAGAAAAAACAATGCCACATAAAAGCATTTTTCAACAGATAAAAAAGCAGAACAGTTATTTAGTCTTTGAGTTTTTGGTTTTTAACTATTTGATTCCTTCAAGTGCGGGACCCTTTAATAAGCAAAAAACTACAGAGTAAAAAATTTGATCATATAATATATATTTTAAACACTGTGTTCTTTTTTACTTAAGCTTCATTCCTTACTTTGTTTTTTTTTTCTTCAGATTTTGAGTTAAATATTATTCCTTTTTAGTATATCATTTAATCATTGGTCTTCATATTTTGAATTTACACTTTGAGCACATAATAGATATTCTCATATGATCATTCATTATATCTTCTCTTACTCAAAGTCTCTACAAATACATGGTAACACTAAACAATGGAACAACGCTTTTATTGTTATTCTTCATCTTGGAGTCACCATGAGGCCTTCAACAATGAGCATTACTCATACCGCATAGCAAGTTCGGCCCCTAGCACCGGTTTTAGTGGAATTCAACGCTACATTCATGTTTTTTACCTCCATGGATGCGGGTTTGTCAACAAACATATATGAACTGGCGAAGTGTTCTAACAATCGCTGTCAAATGTGGATTCTTAAAAATTCCAAAGATCTCCTTGAACATCTATCCTCAACCAGTCTAACCCATTGCCATAGCATTCAAACTTTTAACTTTTCTACTCTTTATACAACCCTGCCACACAACAAACTGAGAACAGTAATTGCAGATTTAATACATCAATGTTTCTGCACTAAAAATGGAGAACGCAGATACACCTATTTAGTTATATGGAAAGACAAGACATATTTTGTTAAGAACCACACTGATTCAAACAAGAAGTGCACTGAGACTTACGTAATCAAAATGTTAGAATGTTTGATCGACAATACTTTTGTCGAATTCGGAGGTCGTTTATTCCAACAGACAATAGTGATTCCTATGGGAACTAAGTGTGTGCCGCTTTTAGCTGACCTTTTCCTTTACTCGTACGAGGCCATGTTTTTACAAGGGCGTACACAAAGAAAACAAAAACATTTAGCCCAGTCGTTTTATTTCAGTTTCCGATACATAGACGATGTACTTTCTCTTAATAATCCTAAATTAAACGAGTATTTACATCAGATCTATCGCAATGAGCTTGAAATTAAAGAAACAACTGATACACCTACTTCAGCTTCGTACCTCGATCTTTTATTGTATATTGACGAAGATGGACGTTTGAAATCTAAGCTATATGACAAGCTTGATGATTTTAATTTCCCAATTTTGAACTTTCCCTTTCTTAGCAGCAATATACCTACCTCTTCAGCCAACATTTCACAGTGATTCGTTACTGTCGAGCGTGTAGTTTGTACAGTGATTCTTTTAACAGAGCAAAAATACTGTCTCAAAAGCTGCTTAGTCAGGGATTTGTTCAACCTATGTTAATTTTATCCCTCAAGAAATTCTATGGCCGTCACTATAACAACATTGAAAGATATGACGTGTCAGTATCCCAAATGAAAAGGACATTTTCAGCTAGATTCACGTCTTCCTGGATTTACTCACTCACAGTGTGACGGGTGCTGTTAACAGAGCATGACATGCTTTACCCTTCCGGAGCACCTGATGTCACTTTCGGTGTCACTGGAGTTCACACTGTGAGTGCCTTTGTTTTGAATGTTGTGATTTCTATTTTTTGCTTTGTAACTGTCTATTGTTATTGTTTTCTGTGTCTAGCGTCATTGATTTCTGTCTTTTTTTAGCCATGTCTTAGGACTTCGATTTTTGTAAATTCCACTCCTTTGTTCCTTCGGTATTCTACTGCCGTTGTGTCATCCATTGCCCGACAAAAAGACTAAAAGACGATCACAACATTAAAACACCACAGAGCACTCATTGAGCCAATTGTAAGAAAACTTGGGATAATAAAATCATGAGACGTGGGCGCAATGAACAGGTGGTCAGAATAACAAATTTAAATTACAAAAATAAAAAGGCCAAAATGTGAAAGTATTATAGCGCATCCATATTAATACATTCTATTTAGTTTGAGACTATCCGATTTCTTTCTCAAAACTTACAAAATTTGAAAATCAAGAAAATGTGATGTCTACCATACAGCAACAAAATGTTGATGTTCAATTTCTCATACAAAAATATATTAACTCCTTGCTTGAATTCACTGGCCTTTAACTGACACTGGGGATTTCTAATGAAATGCGTATTAGTTCTTACAGATCACTTGGGAAGTTTGGGATTCGAATCTTCTTCATAAGCACGACAGTGATTTACCAGAAGATTAATAGTTTCTTATACGAGACCATATAGAAGATAAGGGATATCTTCCACGAGTGTGAGAAATTCCGTCTTTTCCCGAGTGTAACGAGGGAAAAAAGACAAAGATTTCTCACACAAGTGGAAGATATCCCGATCTTTTTATTCGAGTGTAATAAGCTATTTCGTCCGTAAAAGACAACGAACAAAACGAAGGAAATTAAAACTTTCCGTGTCTTCTTATAAAATTTTAGTCAAATTCTTAATATTTGGGTTATTTGATGTGGTTTGTTTCCATTGATTTATCCCTTTTTTGGCCATTCAGGGCTTGCTATATGGTGTGAGGTTCCTTACTTTGTTGAAGACCGTACGGTGACCCCCAGATCCTTTGTTTCGGGTCGTTTTGGCCTGGATATGGGATGTTGTCTCCTTGACATTTACCCCATTTCCTTTCTTTTTCATATTGATATTCCTTGTGGATATTTCAACTGTGACGTCAAATAATTCACGGAGTTTACTATGGTAACAATTATGACGTCGACAAAATCGGAACGTTGGATTTGACGTTTACCCGTGTAAGACAGCTTCACGCGACCTGTCTTCTATGGGCTGTCTTACACGGGAAACAGCCATTTACGGAAGAATAGGTTATCTGAGTAGGACGACAATTTAGTAGCGGTTATTTCTTAACCCATCTCTGAAAAATTACTTTTTATCTTTTTTTTTATCGTTCAAGAGAGTAGGCTTGTAGTTAATTGTCTTGCTGTATTTGATTTTATTCCTTTCTTTATTGTAATTAAGGAAATGGTATGTTCGGATACAAAAAATCGTTTTAACCCTGGTTTTACTGCTGGCTTTTTTTTTGTGCTAGTCGGCATTTGTCTTAACCCTTGTCCTGCTGAGTATTTTTTCGTTTTGTCAGAAGCTTTCCCCTAGCTAAAGATAGCCGATGATGATGTTTTACAAAATTAAAGTATTTCCTGAAGTTGTTGCACGTCTTGTGTCGTTCCGATCAACCTAGGACTAATACTTGGGCATAAACGTGCTCTGGGTGGAGCGTTTCATTATTCTTGGTCCTCAAAATTGGCATTTTTTCTTTTGATCTGTGACTCTTTACCAGAATTATTAACTATTTTTGAGTTTGAGGGGGAAAAGTGTTGCATTTTTGTGGCCGCCGAAAAAAAATCTTGTCCGAAATATGCCATTGTTTGCTTTTGAAATTCCCAGCCCAAAATGTTGATGTTAAGGCAACGAAATTGGCAAAATGGTTATATTTGGATATATTTTATTGTAGAAAATAGCAATTCTGATGATATAAGTGCAAAAAAAGGAAAAAAAAACAACTGTACGATGTGCTCAAGTGACCTAGGTTTGCATCCTTGACCAGTCCGGCCGCAGCAAGACAAGGGTCAACTGTGCATGTTTGAAAGTTTCATAAGTGTTATAAGGTCCACAATGACCGGATACATGACATGAGGTATGAGCAAAGCTCATTTATGAAGGACTCACGATTACTTCAAGATGAAGAACAACAATAATAGCGTTCTTTATTTGCTGGTTTTTATTATGTATTTGTAGAGAACTTGTCTCTTGTGCATTTACTCTATATCCTTTCAATGTTTATTGTAGTTACGGGACTGGGAGATATATAGTTTCCACAACGAGAACTAGTTGATTATGAAATTTCTCACATCGAGTTAAATAAATTTTGCAAATGTTTGAAAGCGAGGCTTGCCGAGCTTTTAAACATTTGAAAATTTATTTAACGAGATGTGAGAAATTTCATAATTAACGTGTTTAAGTTGTGGAAACTGTTTCTCTAATGACTGGATGAAAAACACCGAGGATTGTATTCCGAATAAATTTGGCGGGAAATGTCGCGAAACTTGTTATCCTCTCTAGATAGAACAAATGTTTCCACACCGTTCAGGAAATGTGAAAACTGGATAGAAATTAGAGAAAAATGAACAAGGATAAAAACCAACCACTAATTGAAAAATTAATTAAAATCATTTTTTAATTGAATACCGTTTATTTTTTTTTTATTTTACAATACTAGTAAGTGATATACGTGTTGTTCTGTGACTTTTTGGATGCTTCTGCATGTGCGTGAGAGGGGTTCGTTGTAGGAATTTTGTTTGTGTTGCTTCTTGTAGCCTTTTTTCGTGTATATTGGATTATACCTTGACTAAATGTTATTGGTTTAAATATTAAATACAAATTTTGTTTATCATGCACCCACAGACAAAAAGATATATCTGATTTTTGCATTGAGCTAAAAAGTCTAAAAAATATTCAATAATTTGGCCAAAAGACAATTATTGGAAAACAAAGTACATAGTGAATATCTTTAAATTGTAATTTCCGGAAGAACACGACTCAAAAGTCCCGTATTGCGGCCACCTGGTAATTTCCGTCTTGTAATAATATTTTATCGTCGCCAGGTTAATTTTTGTGTTTTGTTTATTTGGAAATGTTCGCGTTGTACTAAATGCATCGTTCTTAAAAATATATATACAAGAACAAACAAAATATCCAACCGTTATTTAATATCCAAAATTTACAGACTCTGTTTTGATCAATTGATCTACCTACTCTTCGTCTGCACTCCTCTTTCTGGTTTATTTTGCACTACCGTGCGTACAGTTAGTCGATACCCTGATAGCACGGTGTACAGGTTTACCAGGGATGATAACAGTGACCTTGCTTGAATAAAGAGTTTTGTGACTCATTAATTGTAAGAATAGATTATGCATGGTAATATATACTTGTACATTCATTGTTGATAACAGACTGACTTTAATAACGAGGAATTGATATGTGCAGATGCGTGTTCATTCATAACATATGGAGAAAATAACATAAAACACACGAATCAATTATGTAATCGAGTGTAAAATCGCCAATTATCTACTTTTCTTATCTTGAAGTTGGAAGTAAAAATGTTTCTTGTGATTTCGAAAGCCGTCGTTTGCGCAGTGTTTTTTCTAATGGTAGTCTTTACTAAGAAAAGCACAAATACTAAATCAATACCCGGACCAAAGGGTATACCGATTTTCGGTAACTTTTTTCAAATGCAATACGAGAAAATGTATTTAAGGCTACATAGATTGAGCTGGCAATACGGCGATATTTTTAAATTCAAAATTTTTGGATAGAAATTTGTGAGTTTAAATTCTTCAGAAATCATACGGGATACATTTTTACAAGAACCAAGTGGGACGATTTGTGCTGCAAGACCACCGTCTTTCATTGGAAAAAATGTTCAGGAAAACTACTCAGATGTAGGATTTACCTCCCTTGACAAATGTTGGACGATGCGCAGAAAACTATTGCACATTAAAATAAAAGCGTATGGAGATGGTCTTGTGCGGATAGAAGCCGAAGTTAATACAAATATAAGACATATGATAATCGAATTTAAAGCCTCTATGGTCAACCCTAAGTATATGGTTGGAGAGTTCATATTTAGTACTGTTGAAACGCTTGTAAGTAGTAATGTGTAAAAACAATGTAATCTCTAACATTATTTCTAGTTTATTACGTAATTTTTCAAATCGAGATAGTTGAATTTTTTCAAATTTTAAAGTTAGAGGTTTACCGAGAACTTTAAAAATGTGAAAATTTAACTATCGAGATTTAAAAACATATCGTTATAAACTTTAAACCAATGTAAGAGATTGTTTCTCTAATTTCTACTGAATTTATTTGAAGTAAAGTGATCTCAGTAGTCTCCATTCTCAAATATGCCGCCATTTTGTTGCTACCGTGGTTACTATGTGTATCATTGCGACATTCATTAAAAGAATGTTGAGTGAAATATTTTTTAATAAAAATGTCATATTATCAATAAATTGAGTAAAAAAATAAATGAAAACAAAATGAAAACAAAATACTCTTAATTAAATGATTATAAATTTTGTATGTATGGAGAATCCTTTCTGTCGCAACTATCACAGGTCTTTAGTGTTAACAAATCAATTAAAACAATGAAACGCAAAAAAATGAGCACCTATTGGCTCCTTAGTTATAGTTTATTACGTTTTTCGAATAACGCAGAATTCAAAAGACTTTTAACATTTTAATAATTTTAGATTTTGCTAAGCTGTCGGACCATTTAGTCGTTCGCAATTCTACCGGCGGAAACGATCAAATATTTTTTTTTTTTTTTTTTTGTGTTTTAAGTACTATGCAAAAGCAACTATATATATTGAGCACTTGCTATTATTCAGTATAAAAATATTTATTTCCTATACTCTACAACAAGTATTCTAAAGAATTAAAGCAGTCACCATCGCACAATTAAAGTATTTTTGAGCGAAGAGCTGAGCTAACTAAGATGCTACAACAATAAAGATAATTGGCTTCTTTGTAACAATAATTCAAAACTATATTTGCCAATTTACCAAACAGAAATACAATGGAATAAATTAAGGAGTATGCTTTTAAATCAGACTTCTTTAAAAAGGAACAGATTATTTTAAGACATAAGCTGTCGAAATGAGCATATGCAGAATAAAAATTCACAGTTACTTCGGTGTTTTGTTATTTGTTACAACTTGGTAGATGCCACTGCTGGTGACTGTTAGTTCCCGAGGGTATTCACCACCCCAGTAGTCAGTACTTCGGTCCTGACCGAAAAGCCGATTCTATTGCAACCTTACAATATCTAAATTTTTGTAAATTTTGTTGAAAACTAAGGAGTATCTCCCTCATGCAAAATCTGTTCTAAGCTAATGTTGGCCTACATTTAGGTCGCATTGGTAAATTGTTCTCTATCAGTTTTCAACATCTTTGAGTGGTGTGTTCCCGAAACGCCTACTGAACAAAAACAACACCTCATTAGGAAGGGGGATTAGGGGGCTATAAAAAGGGTAGCAATTAATTAGTTCACTTATTTTTACCTATAATGAATAAGTAGACATAATTAAAAGGTAGACATTCAGAAAACAGTCAAAAAGACAATCTAATGCCGAAATTTAAGATAATATTTTTTTGCATTACATTTTTATCAGTTTAAAAAAATTGGCAATGAAATAAATAAAAACATTCATAAATAAAAAAATATAAGTAAATAAATAACATATAAACTGTAGATTAATTATTCATTGACCAAACGTGTATTAGAAATCATAAATCATGACCATTGACTTTAAAACAACTAAATTATATCAAATAATCTGAAAATACTAGTATCTTGAATTTATATTTTCATCAATTATAATTGCTGATACAAGCTGATGCACAAAGTATAACGTTGAGCAAGACAGCCTAGTTATTCTTCGCTCCTTCAACAACAGTCGCACGTGACTTCCGAGATCACCGCCTTACATTCAATCAAGAAATTGTTTTCTGGAATAAACACTAAACGGGAGCTACTTTCACTATTCAAAGCTATCTTTAGGAAAACTCGAGCCTTGGGTACTACGATGACGACATAAAAGCCCTAGTACGATGAGGTGCCATTCTGCCACTCATACAAATATTTGCCGTAGAAGAACTTGACAAAGCAGACATCACTCAGCTAATCCAACCATTTACTTAGGACAGGACTGAGCACTAGGTACAAGGAGACAAGACAATTTGGAACCATTTTGGAACCAAAGTACCCAGAACTAACAATGATACTGAGTCCTGACACAATTCATTGAAGAAGATGACCCCACAGTTGCACCCGAACATATTTATTGCCATCTAGATGTTCAAAAATGTACAGAATTCAAATGATATTTCTATGATCCGGGGACATCGTGCCAAGAAATACCTGAACATCGACCCCTTACTCAATATACTCAAGGATCGGTACAATCATCAACATTATGGAGTACAAACACTTACAATCACAGCATTTTTTACTGCTCCTGCTGGTGTTTTTGTGTTGATATTACTGTACTATATTTATTTTGTTGTTTGTTAATATGATATTTTATTTTCTAAGATTTACTTTAGTAAACGTTCTTTGTCAGTATGTGATCCTCATATTCATATGCATTCTGGATTTATGATCTTTGGTTTTCGTTTCGGTGTGCATCTGAACAATCATTGAATATTTTTGAAAGGATATGGAGTAAATGAATATGAGACCATAACATATATCGGAATTCCAACTGCAATAATTTCAATGAACTGTATGGCCATTTCGGAAATTAATTCCTCATCGGCAGCACTAGATCTCAAACAAAGGAAATCCATAATGTCAAAAAATGTTAAAATGCATAAAACGAAACGAAATCGAATAATCAGTAATATCAAATATAGCTAAGGACAAAACTACGATGGTGGGTGTTAATCCTTCGGTTTTAGAATTAACATTAATTTAGATAATAGTAATTGAGTATATTTGAAGAAATTTGAACCTAAATATGTCTTTCCTTTTGAAAAAAACACATTTTGCATATACAAAGTTTGACAAAACAAAGTATCAAACACCTTCATATTATTTGTAAGAAAACTCGTCACTAGTTACATTTGCAAAATCCAACAAGTGTCCTACTGCATGGAACATGTAGTAGAATAAAAAACAGTATAAATGAACAGATAATTTCATAAATTTACTAGTTACTGTCTTTGGTTGTTCTTATACTTTTGAATCACAGAAAATCCAGCAAATAATAATTCATGAATTTGATCATTATTTACTTTAAAAGATTGTCATTGTTTCTTAGATCTGAACATTTAAAATGTCTTAGTGTATGATTTATTGTTTTCTTTTTTAATTAAGGTTTTATAGTCTCTTATAATTCTGTATAGAATGGCTCTCATTTTTATGTTTTATATGTGTATTGTTTTAAATGTTTTATATTGTATATGTATATTATGCATAATTATGAGAGATGAGACTTTAATAAAATATTGAATTGAATTGTAATAATTATTTTCCTTTCAAGATTTTCATCATTTTCTTTCACCTATTTATGACTACCAAATACAGATATAACTACATGTATCCTAATTGCAGTACCCTTCCGAATGCCCCATAATCCTCAAACTTGATTAGATGTTGTTTTAGTCCGGTAGGCGTTTTGAGAATAAATCCTTTGAGTTGATGGTCTTCCAAATGCTTCGATTTTATCTACACTGAAGAGACATAAGTTGTCGAAATGCGCATATGCAGAATAAAAATTCATAGTAACTTTGGTATTTTGTTATTTAAAATTATCAAATACATAATTTTGTTTAATTTGCAAATAATTTCATACCAAGAAAACCTGCATTATCTTTAGATATCCTTTTTCAAGACCATGTATTATATTTTTGTACAATGTAATAAGCATACATGTATCGTACAATATCTTAGAAAATGTGTTTATCTAGCTTTAATTTAATTTGAACGAGAAACTAATAAACCAAACACAATAGAAAAAAAAATTAAACCTTTTTTTCGTAGACAATTTTTTATAATTAATCTTGTTTTTATCTTCGGTTAGCGGAGAGGGTCATTGAATCCTGTTTATCTTTCACCGTTTCATATTTCAGATAATAGGACGTTCTTTTGGTAGACATGGTGAACTACAGAAACTACTAAAAAGACTGATCGATGATATTAATGAATTGGGCAATCCAGGTGTTGATGCTTTATATATGGTATTCCCTTTCCTTCGTTTTTTTTTTCCCTCAAAACATTCCTACTTATGGAAAGAAGTAAATGAAGAGAAAAGACAACTGATGGAGATGTTGTCAAAAATAGCAGTAAGTAACCGTTGTAATTGCTTCTGTCTCGACTTTATTATTCCCCGAACTAGGTATTCCCCGAACTCGCAAAACAAAACAGCACGATAAACATTCTTATACGTTTATGCAACATGAAGTTTAATACGAACTAGAAGTTTTCCTCGTAGGTTTAAAGTATCTCTCATCAGAATCAATTGATATTCATGACTCCTAACAAAGATGGTGGAACTTATTATTGTTGTAATCATTTATAGTGATGTCTTTAACATGTTAATTAATTCATGTTGTGCCTATAATAGTTCAATCCCTATTCATGCTGTAATCACTCAGTCAATAGCAATGTCCAGAACATTACAACCCAGTATAAACAGTAAACGTCCAGAAACTAGGTTTTCAAAACAAATAAAATAAAACAAAACAGTAAAATTAAAAGGTGTCAGTTTGTAATTATCAGAGAATAATAGAAATAAACAATCAAAGGATATATAGTAAATGCACAAGTCTTCACAAATACATAGTAGAACCAAGCAATCGAACGATGCTTTTACTTTTGTTCTTCATCTTGAAGTCACCATGTGGCAATTAGCAAAAAGCTTTGCATGCACCTCACAGTAAGTTCAAGACTTTCCCAAGCAACCGTAATAATGGTATCCATTGCTTATTGTCGAACAATGCTACATCCGTGCGTTTAAGCCAGCGGATACAGAACCGTAAAGAAAAAAAATAAAAATGAAAGTTGAAAAATAAGAGATAAGAATTGAAGCAGTAGTAAGCAACAAAGGGGGATGACAAAAAGCCCACAGCAGGAAGATGAAAACTTCTTCATTATTTCGTTACACAAATGTGGATGATGTATATTGACAAAAAAAAAAAACAATAGCAGTAGAATATCGAAGGAAAGCACATTATTACATATATAAACGTCCAGACACAAGGCAAAAGCAAGAACACTACACAACCACACACACACACTACAAATACAACACTCAAAATTACAACACGAACTGTGTGATAAAAAACAGAATAACATCAGGTGCTCCTGAAAAATGAGCATTGTCGTGCTCTGTTTAGAACACCGTGATCGTGTCCTTTGGTCAACCCAGGGTAAAGTTAGATTCGGTAACGTCAAATCGGGGAAGACGTGAATCTAGCTTAAAATGTCCGTTTTCATTAATGACACTGCCTGTTCATAGCTATTTATAATGTCCTGGTGACGGACATAGAATGTCTGAAGGGACGTTAGTAACAACGGCTCAACTTTCCCTGACTAACTGACTCAGCATTTTTTTAAATCGTGATTTTGCTCCTTCCACATAGTTTTCGTCTGAACTACAAGTTCCACAGTAATGAATTAAATGTGAAATAAACATTCCATCTGCTGGGAAAGTAGGTATATTGATGTTTCACCATTGGGAAGTCAAATCATCACGATTGTCATTTGACCTAGATTTCAAACGTCAATGGTCATTAATGTGCTAAATACCTCAAGGTAGATCTGACGTAATTTTTCTGCAAATTGTTAAGAGAAAGTGCATCGTCTATTTATCTGAAGATGAAATTAAATGACTGGGCCATTTGTTTTTGTTTCTGTTGTAGGAGCCTTTGATAAGCTTTGCTTTATATGAATGTAGATTGTTTCAGATTCACTAGAATAGATGCGATGTAAATATTCTTTAAATCTTGGACAACCTAAATGCTACTTCTTCTCCAACTTAAAAATAAAGAGACCACGAATAAATCATCACCATTACACCTTGACCTTCATTTGTATGTTGATTGCACTGGTTGCCTCAAATCAATATTTACGACTACCAGGATAGCTTTGACTTTGATAGTTTTGTGAAATAATACAAATCACCTATTAGTCTGCCTATAATGTAAAAAATTGATGCAAGTATAAGCACATTTTGTTATTTGTATATGCAGAAACTCATGTAATAGAATGTAATCATTATGATAATTAATAAGGCAAAACTAAATCCTTTTTCAAAGATTTATCGAGAATTAAATGACAAAGCACAAGAAGTCGATACAAATCTGTATGAGAAAGAATCATTTTAAGGAGTTGTGTTATCTTTAACCCTACAAAAGTACAAGAAACGATAATGTACCTTGATCTTATCATAATTATGCATAGATATATACTTAACCCCATAAGCTTAAATTACACTGATCCAGTCATAATGAAAGACAAAAATTGGAAATTCTGTATTGGGGAGTCAAAGCTAATACGCTTGTCATTAATGTACGTTGAAATTTCAAATAAAAATGTGTGTCCTATGCATTAAATATCATCATACTCCAAAATAAAAGAAACTATTAGAAACATTTCCATCAATCGTACTCCCCTCGGTTCTCTGATAAAAAATAAATTTCAGATTGTACCAACAAAAACGGTACATCTTGAAACTAATTTTAAATATTACAAATTCACCTTTTAGTATTAAGCCTTTTTTCGGATTTTGAAACCAATGGGTAAATTTCTTTGGCTTGGTGAATCAGGGGACTCCGAAGGTATTCACCAAACCATGAAATAAAAGTTTTGTTACACGAAAATTTTTCTGTGTGTTTTCTAGTTTTCTTTTTTCAATCAAATTTCATATCCATTTAATTATTGAGGCTTTAAAGCTATTTCAAGTTTTTATTTGATTCAAATACTGCTGAGAGGTTTCTCATTGTACAGCTTGCAAAATTAACCGTTTATTATGTAACTTCAATATTTTAGCATTATCATGATGCAGCCGTCGAGAGACGAACTACTAGTATATGTATATACTACTGTAAATTCAAGTAAAAAAATGTATAAACTTAAAGAAAAGCTTTGATTTGCTGTTCCGTCAATTGTTGGTAACTAACAGAATCACGGTCACCACAAATCGTATTTCTCTGACGTGTGGGTGAATATACTGCAAAGCACGAAGATAAAATGATTTTATTGCCCTGACATAGATGGAAGATTGATTTTAGTCTGAAATGATTAAGCATTTAATCGAGTTAAAACATATTATAGCATTATAATAAATAAAATGATCATTACTTGAATAAAAAAAACACTTAACATTGTCCACAGGAAGAAAATCCCGATTACAAGGGCATGTATCAGGGATTTATGGAAGAGATAAAGAAAACAGATGGAGATAAAATACATATTACGGAAGCAAATATTCGAACAATGTTAGTAAACGTTGTTGCTGCAGGTATGGACCTATTTTGCAATTTAGATACCCATGTCAATAGGCTTAGCCAGAAAACACGACAAAATAATTAATGCTAATTCGGCACCATATGGAGTACTTGCAAGGCAGAGGGTGTTGGTCTTTGAATCTGTAAAAGGAAATAATTTTCACTCTGGATTTTTTGCATACCCGTTCTAAAGAGCAAAGTAGATACAAAATAAACAGCGGGACAATAAACGCATCCTGCCGCTTTAACCAAACAAAATTAAATGATTTTTAGAACTTAATGCTTCAAATGTCGAAATTTGATAAATGTTCAAGTCAAAGTTTTATTTACTATTTATCAGCCCAATAGTCAGACTTGTCTGACATGAAAAAAATTACTTCGCGTTTTACAGAAATTTACAGGTTTATAAAATTCTAATCCATAAGAGAAACTGAGGCTTCGATCAGTGAATGGCACTTGGTGGATGTTCTTGTTACTGTATTTGGCCTTCTGTTTCGACATTTTTAGAAATGAGTACTTCTTTGTTGACTACTTTTGGATTATGGCTTCCCATACTATTTGATTCCAATGCTGCTGATGAAAGCTTACTCGTGTACAGAATAACGAAATTTACTGTTTTCATGCAAATTAGATATTGTTGTATATTAATATCATGTTTGGAAGAAGTATATGAAGGACGAACAATTTATTAAATTTGTAGCCCTTTTGATGAAACTTGATACATCACTCAACCTTATGAATCACACAATTTTTTAATTTTCATTTTTAGTTATTGACTTTGTTGCCGGTATTTTGATATCTCTGTCAAATAAGAATATGATTTGTTTATATCTGAATAGGTTGATAATTTTTAATAAAAGTGTAGTTATATCTTTATTCTTTTCTACCCTTTTCAAGCATTTGTTACAACTCGGGGCACATTAATGTCAGCTATTCACATACTGGCGACACGACCAGAATTACAAAAGTCCTTGCAAGAAGAAGTGGACAGAGTAATCGGACCCGACAGAGAAACATGTTTAAAAGATAGAGACAACTGTCCTTTGATAGAATCATTTCTCCTTGAGGTTTTACGATATATATCTCATGTACCAATGTCATTGTTTCACTATACGTCTGATTCATGTGAAATAAACGGTTACCATATCGACAAAGGTACTGTAGTAAGTAAACAATTCAAAAATTATTTACAACTTCGGTTTGAAACAAGAGATTTGTACACAAGAAAAGCATCTTCTCTTTGTCATCTGTTCTTCACCTAATATTATATTACTGTAACGTTAAGTTGGATGAACGAGGACAAATAAATGAATAGTTGCTTACAAAATAGAAATATTATTCAACCATTTTGGTTTAATTCTAATTGCATAACAAATCTATAAAACAGTAAGTAAGAACCGGACCGTCAGTCAAAAAAAATATTACTTAGACAATGACTGACAAAACGTTTTGGCTGGTATTTTGACTGCTTTTACCAAAGTCAGTTGTTTTTTGAAGTTATACCGTCTGTTCAACGAATGCATTGGCCCAACACTGCACTATGGACGGTCAGTCGTGACACAATTTTTTCTTGACTGTTAAAAGTTCAGTGATTTTCAACACTACCTGTGTATTGAAGTACTCTCCTGTATTTATAAGAGTATCAATTGTTGGATCAACAGTGATAATTCCTTCTCAACGCCTCATGTGTTGAGAACGACTGTGAAGTGTTCTGAAGGACTATCCAATGTTGTTTTAACGCCGATAAATCTTTCTCAACACTGTGTTGCAAAGGACTGTCTAGCACTGAGAAGGACTATCTAGTGTTGAGTAAGCGCTGATCAATCAGTACATACATCGGCAAACGAATACCGAAGCAAGAACGAGGAAAGGGGAAATTCTAAAATCATAAATAAAAAATCACGGCAATTCACAGCAACACGAATTGAGACAGTATGACAAAGACAAAACAAATAAACAAAAAAGAACAAGAACGTCACAAAACTAAAGCACTAGCAGTGTGAACCCC
>MJUU01010737.1:30347-41762 GCA_002080025.1 Modiolus philippinarum
ACAACTGAAACACCTACTTCAGCTTCGTACCTAGATCTTTTATTGTATATTGACGAAGATGGACGTTTGAAATCTAAGCTATCTGACAAGCGTGATGATTTTAATTTCCCCATTGTGAACTTTCCCTTTCTTAGCAGCAATATACCTACCTCTCCAGCCTATGGAGTGTACATTTCACAGTTGATTCGTTACTGTCGAGCTTGTAGTTTGTACAGTGATTTTTTGAACAGAGCAAAAACACTGTCCAAAAAGCTGCTTAGTCAGGGATTTGTTCAACCTTTGTTAATTTCATCCCTCAAGAAATTCTATGGCCGTCACCATAGCATCATTGAAAGATATGACGTGTCAGTATCCCAGATGAAAGTGGACATTTTCAGCTAGATTCACGTCGTCCCGGATTTGACTACCGACTTTGACATTTTCCCGGATTGAATCACCCACAGTGTGACGGGTGCTGTTAACAGAGCAGGACATGCTTACCCTTCCGGAGCACCTGATGTCACTCTCAGTTTCACTGGAGTTCACACTGTGAGTGCCTTTGTTCTGAATGTTGTGGTTTCTGGTTCTGTGCTTTGTGTCTGTCTGGCGTCATTGTTTTTGTGTCTAACGTCATTGTTTTCTGTGTTCTCGTTTTTGCCCTGTCTTTGGACTTCGATTTTTGTGAATTTCACCCCTTTGTTCCTTCGGTATTCTACTGCCGTTGTTCCAACATTATTAAATACATTTTATTATAAAGATTATTATTTTATTTACTATCTAAATGATTTTGACGTACTCCGCAACGGTTTTATATTCATCCGTCACAAAGAACATTGTGAGAAACAGTATAATTAATACATATAGTCTGTGACTAATAAAGTATACTTCAGCAGATTTGTCAATCTTCTTTATTTCTTGGAAATGTGTTTTTAATCAACTTTACCCTAAAAGTGACCGGTGAAATATTTAACCTATTTTTTCTAAAAACAGAATTCGATTCCTCATTCCCTGAACTTTACAATGATAACAAAACAAAATTTATATTAATTAGAAAGAAAATATTTTTGAGGTTAAAAATGCATTGTTTACTCATTTCAGCAAACATTCAGTATTCACATATAAGGCATCAGTTTACCAAATTTCAACTAAAAAGTGACCGGTGAAAACATTTACCGATTTTAAATGAAAATACATATTCTAAAAGAGAAAAAAATAAATTTTCTGAAAATAACAAAACAAAACAAAAATGAATGCTTTTGAAGAATTATTAATATTTATTTTTATTCAACATTTCTATATAAATCTATATTGTGATAATGTCACAGTATCTTTAACTGACTGACGCATGCGCAATAGGGGCAGAACAAATTCTTCAATATGCGGTGTTAGTTAGTCCGGTAACAAACTCTGGTTCTACCCAAAGATATCTGGTCACATTTGTGAAACCGAAACATTGTAATGGTCTGTCAAATCGTGGTGACGACCGTAAAACTTCTGTAGTGACAATTGCAACAGTGACTGAATACACCCTTGATGTATAAGTTTTTGAGACAGTAATTTCGCTTTGTTGACAAAATCGCTGTACAAACTACAGGCACGACAATAGCGAACGAGTTGTGAAATGTACACGCCATATGCCGGAGAAGTTGGAATAATACTGCTCAAAAACGGGAAGTTCACTATTGGAAAGTCGAAATCTTCACGCTTGTCGTAAAGTTTTGTTTTCAGACGTCCAGAGTTGTCAATGTAGAGGTATAGGTCCAGGTATGATGCTGATGATGGTGTATCATTTGTCTCTTTAATTTCTAGTTCATTTGGGTATATAAGATGAAGGTTATCCTTGAATTGAGGATTGTTCAATGAAAGAACATCATCTATATAACGGAAACTGAAAATAAAGGATTTGGCTAGCTTTTTGTCTTTTTTCTGAACTAGCCCTTGTATGAACCTGGCTTCATACGAATAAAGAAACAAATCTGCTAAAAGTGGCGCACAATTAGTCCCCATAGGTATTCCTATTGTCTGCTGGAAAACTTGTCCTCCAAATTCTACAAATATGTTATCAATCAAGAAGTCCAGCATTGCAATGACATCCCCCTCTGCATACTTTTTGTGTGAATCAGTGTGTTTAACAAAATATGCAACCTGTATCCTTCAATAGACAATATTTTATTTCCGCAAACACATTTATAATAAATTGTTATGGCATATATACAAGTACATACGAAATAACACAAAGTATATTTCACTAAACAATGTAAAGCAAAAAGGAAAAAGACAAATTAATAAATATAATGTAAATGAGTATTAAATATTTTGTTTAAGACAATTTGAATTTTTCTGATTTCGAGACAGCTAGATATGAAATTGGAAGACATCTTAAATTAAGACATTCGGGAGTTTGCTGTTTATTATTGTATTATTTTTTTACTACTACACATTTCATTATACATTGATGATATTTCATTATTAAAGATATTTCGCTGTGCTTGGTAACAGCTAAAATCTAAAAGAAAATGTACTTTATCTTCTATGGACAAATTACAAAGTTGACATACCATATCAAATGTACTTTATCTTCTATGGACAAATTACGAAGTTGACATATCATATCTGTAGATGTCTTCCTCTTTCAATTTTTAATTTATGAGAGTTTATTCTTATTTTACAAAATCCCACCGCTGCCACCAATTGTAGTGCAAATGGACTTCTTGCACCACAAAGAAAATTACTCTTTCTAGAAATTAAGAGATCATCTCTATTCTAATGCAATTTGAAAAAAAAAAATTCAAAATCGATTTTTAAACGACAGGAAGTCTGGTGTGCGTCTGCGCTATTACGTTGCTATTGGTTCCGACGGTAAATCGTGGATTTTACCTCTCAATATTCTGACGCCATCCAATCAAAATTAGCGCTACAAACATTAGTGCATTAGCATTAACCATTGAAATAGCTAATAATTAATCAATCTCCGAAACAGAGGTGCATAGCTCTTCCTACGTCAGATTATCACCTCTGCCATACCTTGTCCTCCATATTGGATTTACCACGCCCTTTTCACAGTGACGTCGTATAAATCCTGACGTATTTCACACTGTGACGTCATAAAAATCGGCCATTTGGAGAGGAATCGCTCCTTCCGGTGTGGCAGAGGTGATATCTGACGTAGGAAGAGCTATGAACAACTGTTTCGGAGATTGATAATTTTAACTAACACGGACCGATATTACACATGGACTTTATTGTGTAAACCCATGTAACTTAGTTCCCCCCGAGCGCAAGTTAAGGATAACATTTTGTCTATATAAGTAAAAGATAATATTGTCTCTAAAGATATGATTGTCATTTACAACATTGCCCTCCCCTAGGCTCTTTTAGCCCCTTAAATGTCAAGCCGATCTCTAGGTTTAATCTCTCGACCACTCCTTGCCCAGAGTAGTTCTCAGTTGCTCGAGGTAGGTACCGGGATCTAATTCGGTACTTGATATACCAAAATCTTTGAATTGAATTTCGAAGGGCTTGTAAACTTCCCTTCCGAACATTAACATGTTAGGCGTCAACCCCGTGGTTTGATGATGGGTGCTCCTGTATGCTGCATAAAGGGGGCATTTGTCTATATCAGTGTTGTTGCCCCTGGTCAATATAGCACCTGATCATTTGAAGAGGTGTTCTATTGATCCTTTCAACCTGTCCATTAGATGCAGGGTGTAGTCCTTGTATGTGTGATTTCCAAAATTTTGCAGATATCCCGAAACAGATCACCTTCCTTGGTCTGAATGTATCTCAAAAGGTGCACCAAATCGGGCGATGAACTCTTCTACTAATAGCTTTGCTGTTGTCTCTGCAGTTTGATTTTGCACGGCATAAGATTCCACCCACTTTGTTAATTGGTCTTTAACGATAAGGATTATGGCCAAGAAAGTCAATATGTAGACGGTCCAGTGGCGCGCCACAAATATACGACTGCAGAGGCGCTCGCTCTCTCCTACAACTTCTTTTTTCTGTGCCACAATCTGTGCAGGTAGACACATAATGTAGGACATCAGTTGTCATTCCATACCAGTGGAAAGTCTTCCGCACTCTTTCTAAGGTTTTCTTCTCTTCCTGATGGTCTGAATATGGTGGTTCATGACATGCTTGGATTATCTTTCTCCTTAGGGCTCTAGGTACTAGCAGTCGCTGTGACCGCTCCCCTAGATCGTCTAACCACTCATAATAAACGACTCCATTAACTAATTTAAATTGTTGTCTTGTCTTGTAAGAAAATAACTCCGGATAGAATGACTTTCAGATTTGATATTTGCAGCTTCAGATTCCCTTTTGTTCGAGTCAATGGCGAACTTTTTTCAAATAGTCATCTTCTGATTGAGCCTTGGTCATATCTAAGGGAAAGATATTTTCAAACCAATTACAGTTTAATGTGTTAGACTTTTCATCTGCTCCCTTTCGTCTAACTGCCAATGACATTACAAAGTCAACATCATTCTCAAATGTTTCCCAGTTCTTCTGGACTCTTATGCAATGCAACCTTTCGATGTCCCGCCCTGCATTGTACCAATCACATTCTTCTGGTTTTCTTGAAAGGTCATCAGCATTTGCATGTGATTTTCCTGCCCGGTTCTCTACAATAGACCAGTATTGACTCGGCTCTTCTAACCACCTAGCCAGTTGACCTTGTGGAGATTTGAATCTAAACAAACATGCTAATCTGGTGTGATCTGTTCGTAGCAGAAAATATTGTCCCAAAAGAAAGTGTTTAAACTGACGACAAAATGCAACAACAGCCAGTAACTCCCGTCTGGTGACACAATATCTCTGCCGGGCTGGTCCTAATCGACGATTTGCATATGATATAACCCTTTCCTCGCCCTCCTGTTCTTGGGAAAGGACAGCTCCGATACTTAAATTGGACCTATCTGTGTCTAACATAAAAAATCCGTCAGCGTTAAGATAGTCAAAACCGGTGCTTTGGTAAGTGCCCTCTTCAGGTCTTCGAAGGCCTTTCTCTGATTCTCACCCCATTTAAACTGACCCCCCCCCTTTTCCATGTTAGTGCATTAAGTGGTGCTGCTATATTAGCATAACTCCTAATGAATTAATTCGTCAACCCAAGGAAGGCTCGCATTTCTTTCAAAGTCTTCGCAGTTTTCCAACATGTCCTAAGAATACAAACTGTCGTTGCAGCAATTTACACTTTTTGGTCTTTAGTTTTATGCCTAGCTTCTAAATCGCTTGAATACTTCTTACTAATGGTCCATGTGGTCAGTAAAAGACTTTCCAGTTATTATAACATCATCGAAGTAAATGAGAAGTATCGACCATTGCAGCTCTCTGAGCACCTATTCCATAGCACGTTGAAAAGTTGATGGTGCATTGCACAGACCAAATGGCATACGAGTGTATTCGAACAAATCTTGTTTTGTAACAAATGCTGTTTTCAGACCTGTCAGATTCTTTTACTACAACCTGATGATAGCCACTCATGAGATCGAGTGTTGAAAATACTACGGCACCACTCAGTGTATCTAGACACTCGTCCATTTTTGGTAATGGGTAGGCGTCTTTTATAGTCACTTCATTAAGTTTCCTATAGTCAAAGCATCATCATTATATAGTTTTGGTATTGAACAAACATTGAAACTTAATAATAAGATAACAACTTAACTTACATTTTGTCATAGTTACAATGTATCTTAATTGTTGCAGAGTGGAAGAAATCTCGTTCTGAAATATAAAAGAAATTATTGCCATATTTTAAATAAATGACCCGTACTTCATCAGTAACATAATCACCATATATAATCACACCTGACGTCACAATATAAGTAACGATCAATTGGCCACGACGTTACTCGAACAGTATAGGTTTCCAGATGTTTCTTGTCGTATTTTACGAAAGAAATAGCTACTTACATTCGATCAAAATCAATGATCGGAATACCTTGCACTCATGTAAGAAATTATTCGTCTTATTCTCTCGTTTCGCTACGCTCCACTCAAAGAAAGACGAAATTTCTTTCATTCGTTAAAGATAACCCGATTATTGATCTGCTCTCATGTAAGAAGCTTTTAATCTCCTTCAGAACTTTTTCATCGTTCTTGACTGTCCTCTCAATTTTTTACTCTATTTTTTTCTGTTACCCAGTTACACTGGTAGAGGAGGATTGTACAGAATTTTTATTGACTAACTAGCTTCCCTTATCCCACAATAGTTGACTTGGTCGGAGTTTAAACACTAAAACGCCCTTGAAATTCTGATTGATGTAGCACAAATGGTAACTTTGGGGAGGAAAAGGTTAATTGACACGGTGATACAATTCGCATGCGTCTTGAAGCATGCAACTTTTGTATCATGATACATAAAAGTTTACACGGTATTACAAGACGCATGCATCTTGAAGCATGCAATTTTTGTATCATGATAATTTTACGTTATGTAAAAGTCGCATGCGACCATGTTAATCCTTTTTGACCTTTCTTGTACGGTTTTCATTGGTTAAAATAAAAAAAAACGCATGCAACTTGTTTCACGAAAAAGAATATGTTCTATCCCAAATTTTGTATCATGTTCTATTCCAAATTTTGTATCATGCAACTTAAAAAAAACAAAAAATGCATAGTTTAAAGGCCGATGTACACGGCGATACAAGTTTCATGCGCCCACCATCACTGTGTGTCCGTCAACGCCGTCGTAAACTTTTTAAAATGTCTTCTCAGACGAAACTAAACCAAAATGAATGAAATTTTACATGATTGTTCCTTAGGGTATTCCTAACCAAGGTACATTTGATTGTCGGGGGGGGGGGGGTTAACAAGCGGGGATTTTTCGCCCGCTTTGAAAGTTAAATTATTGTTTCCACCGCATAAAATGTAGGTAAATTTTGAGAGCAATTTTTTTAATAGATGAAATCGGGACAGATTAACACAAGTGCTTGACAGAGATTTTTTGGGGGGCAAAAATCGTGTCCAGAAAACTTTTTGACCAACTTAATATCAGTTACACTCTTTGGACTAGGCTTCTTTATTACAAAAATGTATAAGATTAGGTCCGTCCTAACACTCATTTGGTTTTACAAGTATAAACAGGGGTGTTCCTACATGTGCATAAAGGTCAGATTCTCCAGCTTTACATCAAGTTTTCCAATGTTCCCTACTTGAACTGGTTGCCTCAATGATGGCATACATTTAAAATTAAACTAAATGTGCCTTGAACCTTCATGAACTTGATGAAATTCAATATCTCGAACAAATTCTTAATAAAGTCTTTATTGGTGTTTTTCCTTTTGTGCCTGTTTTTGGGTCTTAATGATAAATTGTGCGAAGCCATCTGTTGAGGGCTTAATATAAACGTAATTCACTAATTCAAGTTACACATCTTTTTTTCAAAACAAAGAGAATCGGATATCACAATGTTACAGAGAACAGCCTGCTACAATGTAGATAAGGTTTATTTGAAACATTAAAATGATCGAAAATATATCAATTTAGAAGATTGTATATTAGAAGAACTCCCTTGCTTGAGTTCAGCTAAAGATAAAAATAAACATAGCTTTTGTTGTCAAAATATTTTTATACAGAAATTTAACTTTACGAAAGGAACAAAACAAATATTAAAACTTTCGTAAAACATGATTAAACGGCTTATTATTAAATACATGATTTCGAAACGTTTTGGACTTATCACAGTTCTCCGATTACGTGTTTGAACGCGTGTCATGTCAGTTTTAACTGGCTTATCTTGACAATTAACAGTTGGTACTTTACCCCTTATCGGGAGAGATTCACCGACGTTAAGACTTTTATCCGGCATCAAATGACCTGTTTCTCCTATTCAGCCAATTTCCGTCTCAATGACATACTTTCTGACGTTAATATCTGCTTGGGAAACGGTACATTGGTCCTTCCATTGTTTTTCGTCATCGAGTTTGATTTTGACTCGTTCTCCAACCTTTAGTGGAGGCAACATTCGAGTTCAACGATCAAAGTTTCGCTTTAAAGTTTGTTTCACTTGTCTATCGTTATCACTAACTTTTTGATATTAACGAATTTGATACGGCGGGTAAAGTTGTTCCGATTTTTTTTACCCATAATTAATTTAACGGGACTACAGCCAGTTGCTCGGTATGTCGTAAGTGCTAAGTAAACATTATGTTGCTTAAGTATTCGTTTTGAAATTTTGACACCATCTTCTGCTTCACCTTAAGCTTGGATTCGAGAAAATCCCTTCAAAATTATGTACGCCTTGCAAACTGCTTCCAAATGCTCCATTTAAACTGAGTTATCGAGTCGGTACCCATTTGTTCTGGTACGCCCCATAGCGCGAAAATATTTTTCATTTTTCCAATAATCGGTTTGCTGGTTATTCGTGTAAGAAATGCAATCTTAATGATCCGAAAAAAATAGTGCATAACGAAAAGAAAACGCTTATCCTTCATTTCGAATAGATCAGATATTTTCCTCCACTGCCTTTAAAGTATTGAGGTAAGTTTCAACAGCTTGAGACGCTGCCTCGACCATTGCGTTCTACAAAACTCACATTGATTCTTCGAAATATCGGCGGAAAGCCATGGCCACCATACCGATTTTGTTGCGCGTTCGTGGCACTTTGTCATCCACTGATGACTTGCCTGTGTCAATTTATAGATTTTTGACTCGCAATGGTTTGGTTATCACGATCTTGTTAAGGGCATATCCAGCAGTTTCTTGCTATAATGGTATTTTCATAATGTGTAGATATGTTGTTAAACAAGTGCTGAGTATTCCAAAAGTGACAAGAAAATATTGCCTCTAAACAAACACTTTTTATTTCTTCTGGGTCGCCGATCTTGTTTCCATGGAAATTAACATTAAACATTGATCATTTTTGCGTTTTGAAGAAAAATTAAGTTCTAGTTTAAAAATTAATAAAGAAACTATTTCTTATCTACTTGGTACCAGAGCAACAGAAAAAGAAAGTTAAGGTTTAAAGGATTTAAAGGAAAATTGATTTGATTTAAGAGAGTATGTTATATTTTACTAGATTAAAGAGTATATAGCACGTATTACGAAAAAAGATGCACAAAATGTGGAATTACACAGGCAAATGTAAACTATTTTAAAAGACTCCTCATTTTTCGATTTGATGAAATTCTGATAGTAAGTTCTTCTAATAATAAGCTATTCAAAAATGGCAAAAGCAATATAGGTTACCGAGTTAGTTTAAGAGTAAATCATAAAAATATGCAACTTTTAACAAATCTCCCGTCGGTAACCCGCATAAAGTCCGACAAATTAGAAGGCACAGATTGCCTTTCCTCAAAAACAATGGGCATTACTTTGTGACGTTACAGTTATCAACGTCACATTCCTTGGAAAAACTGCATTCTTCTGTGTTTTCTATTATCTCCCTGAAACTATTGGATATGCCCTTAAAGGAGCAAGTCAGAGGCATTCATACTCTAGAATTTTATTCACTGTTATGCTGTAATTTTACTCTTGCCTGTAATTTGGGGTTTGTGGTTTTAAATATGTGTATCAGACGAAGACAACACAAGTACTGATTGCATATGGTTATTGGGTTTCAGTGTATTTATATATTTGTATTCTGATCCTGTTTCTTTTCTTTCATTGGAGATGATCTTAGAATTGGAATTTCTTTCGGATGAAACGGTTTTTTGTTCTCTTTATTTCCTCTGTCACTGGCCTTGTCTGAAATATGTCCTTTATTCGTTTAATTGTTTGGATGTCCTGAACATTGATTCCTACAACTATTTTTGCAATCACTTGTTCTTCTTTTAAGCTATTCTCGCTAAGCTTGTTTCATTCTCATTCTCTGTGCCAATATCAGTCTTATTCTTCAGGTTTTCCATCCTACGTGCTAAGATTGTCATTCCCCTAATATCTTTGTAAATGCTTGTTGTCTCTGTGCTTTACTCAGTATTTGTCCAGATGGCAGGTGTATTATGACTGCCTCTCTAGGAACCAATGTTACACATTCCTGTTTGGGTTCTTTAATCTACTGTGCATCGGAACAATACTATGCCTCCTAACAAACACTTTCCATTTCTTCTGACATTTCCATTTCCCTTTTGTCTTTTAAGCTTCCAGTACTAATGCCATTATATATTGACACTGAATCGGCTCCGAACCCAATTCAATGTCTCCTTATGTTCTATTTGGTACTTTAGCAACTTGACCCCATTTCAGTAAGAAGGCCCAATCCTAACCTGCTTCCACACTTTTTCGATAGTTTTACGACTCGCCTGTAGTCTGTTGGGTTGACTGAGAGAAATAATTCATTGTTTTCGGAGAAGTAATCAGAGGCTAACTTCCATTTCCTTTGAGTGGTGCTTTCTTCTTTGTTCATTATGGATGCTTTTGACTTGAAGAACAGATTTTTGACCATCAGCAATAGCAAGAGACCTGATGAAGTTCGATTATCAACTGCCCTTATAATATGATACTCTGTGAACCGACATGTTTTCGATAAAACTGAGGTTTTCATTTAGTATTAATATTCCCAATAATGTGTTGATGAATATATGGAATTGTATTTTAATGAAATTGAATACTGCTACCAGCCTTGCATTTTACTGTTATCAGCGCATTTTGGTTGGATCTGACAAAAATATTGCTGCCAGCATGGAACATAGTTTTAAATGGGAACCTTAGAGAGAAACACATAATGATGATGGTATTTAAAAGTACTAAAGCCAATTCAACCAAACGATAGCTTAAAATTAGACTCTCAGGGATAAAGCATAATTCTTGGTGATCAGCATATATATGGCTTGCATTTGAAGCACTTTGTAAGATGAGCGATTCAAGCTCAGTGACTGGTTGTCTCGTTTCTTTGGTCATTAGTCGTGTAACGGTTATATTTTACTAGGTTGATCTATTGCTGTTCGCTTTTACTTATTTAGATTTTGCCTTCTAGGCGTTCGTTGCTATAATGCTTTGTCTTCTTTACTTTTGCCATTTTGAGATTTTGCCTTTTTTACATCCTCTTTATTACATATGGAAATGTCGCCTTTATTACGTTTTCAGTGGAATTTTTGCATTTTGATATGTATTCAGAAGACATAGGGACATAGGGAAAGTCCATCATAAACCATGTGCAATCTTATACTGAATCGTAATAGCGATGGTAATCTATTCCTCGCAAGACTTTTTGCATCTCGAGTGCAAAACAGGTATGTTCTACAAAGGGAAATTTCCGCCGTGCGCGGTCCCGGCTTATGAATAGGCCCGCGGCATCCTCTGAGCTTGGAGTATGAGTTTTCCTAACAGAGGACCCCGAGGGAACCCAGGGATATAGAAATAGAAATAGAAAGTATCTCCGGCTTGCGGGATGTGACCCCTCCTAAACGGAGGCTGACCCCGAGGGTCCCGGGATATAGAAATAGGACCCATTCCGTGGTTGTGCGGGATTAATAAATACACAACCCATCTTTCGGA
>MJUU01010737.1:42127-65348 GCA_002080025.1 Modiolus philippinarum
TTAATGAAATATACTAGTATTTGAACTAAGATGCAATAGGGCCTTTTAACGGCTGAACTTGAATTTCGATATCAAACCATGCCTAAATGTTGAAGACTTTGTTTCCATGATTTATACCTTCATACCTTTATGAAGAGTTTTGAGTGATCAAAATGTTCCATTATCAGACACAAACCTGTAAACAGGGGAACGTCCTTCTGAACTGATTATATCTACAAAAGTCCAGTTAAGAATTATAACAAATATATAGCTAACACAGGAAATAACCATTGTTCAAAAATCAAAGAAATTGGAATATAGATGCAGAAGTTTCTTCGGAATATATATATTTTTTTTTCGTAATATGTAAAGATCATGTTGAAAAACAGTTAATTCTTCCGCCACTAAATTGCTTTAAATCAAAAAAGTTAAAACTCATTTCCACATCGGGCAAAACAAGAAAACAAAAATGTAACAAGATATACCGGTTTATCATCTACTTTTGAAACCAAATCTTCGTCACTGTATTTGACAAATAATGCCCATTCACTACCAAAAAATAGTAGCAAAATCACATTGACTTAAAAGATTTATGTGAATAAAGGTTTCTTTGCCTATCAGATTGAAGACAACTATGACATAAGACAAAAAAGCAAAACATATTACATGTATAAAAAATACAATGGATTTCCACTTCTTTTTCAAATTTAAAAAAAAAGTTCATTATTTGAATTCCCTAAGGCGTCAATCGTAGATTTGACGATCAAAATGCAGTTTACAGGTGACGCGTAGTGGAGTCTGTAAAAGGATATTTTAACCGTCATATCAAGATTGACGCCCTAGAGTATTCAAATAATGTAGCATAGTCAATGAAAAAATATAATGTCATCCAGGAACATATTTCTCAACAAAAATAGCTTCCTGTGTCCTTCACCTTTATGAATGAACAAATCATATCATCATTGGTCAGTTGCCTGACCTTTAACTCAATTAATATGCATAACACACTTTGATGGTATTTCCCAATAAATGTTTTTACCACAGTGAGATAACGCTTAATGGTTTTTTAGTACTTACAAATAAATTCTATTATAGTCTTTTCCACAAAACGCCTTTTTTGTTCGGTAACTGAAAAATAAAAACTAATGGCATTTTAAGGTTGTAGACATGGGGTAGGAGGAGATAACTCCTTTTTATATAAAAATTACTTGTTGTGATTGGTATGAATAAAACACAAGAGTTACATTATTTATCATAAATAGAAATTTAATATCCATCTTAGCACTACACTACATTAATAAAAGACCTCATAATGACTGCATGAAAATATCCGGTATAATATTAAAATCAATGAAAGTCAGAAATTTGGCAAGGGAGGTAATTCTTTCAACTTTACGTTCAGCATTAAGGGATATAATGAATTTGTATGCAGTTTTGTGAATTGTGAAAAAATGGTACGGTGAATTTCTATAAAATTTTGATATACTGGTAAGTAATATGTGTGGAAGATCTCTAGATTCCCAGTTTTTTTAATGAAAAATTGAATTATAGGATTTTCATTTTGATCAAATTGAATGAAGCTGTTTTGAAGCGATGTTTTGACAATGAAATATCTTTTGTACTGCGAATCAACACTTAATGCGTGCCTGTGAACATTATTATTTCACATTTAGGTCTAGAAGTTTCTATGAAGCAGTTTAGCAATTTAGGGCTAGTTTTTACCAATTCGTATTTATATACTGTACAGTAGTATATGCTTCATGCTGATTTCTGGACAGAATTTAACACTCCAAGGATAGTAATGTTTCTGTGTCCTATAAATCAAAATTCTTACGGTGAAACTTTTCTACATTTGTTCTTGAAGTATATAAGTACATGTTTATTTCATACTGCAAATTTTAAAAAGAAAATTGAGTTTGTGGAAAATTTTTGGGTTACCCCGGGTCTACTACCTTAAGCAGGACAATAATGTCAGGGTGATAAGTTACATTGTAGTCAGCTTTTAAAGGAACTGACATGAAAAAATCCTATCAATACAGCGAATATAAATGTATTATATATCTGTTTTGTTATTTATTCTTCTAGTTTCTGGTGGTTTTTTACCTATAATATCGGTATTGAGAGGTAAATTGTTGAAATAGGCCTATGCATTATTTCAATCAATGTGTTTTTGTCTACAAATAGCAAAAATGAAAATTAACATCATCTTATAATGGTATCTTGTATATTTATTTTTTTGTAGTTCATTTAATTCATCGAAACAAATTTGAACTCTTTAGATAATCATGTTGGAACAGGACTTAACATTATTTTAGATTTCCGCATTCGGCATTCAACTCTTCATGTGATATTTCAAACGTATTGTCTCTGTTCATCTTTTCCTCCTATTCTGGGTCCCAGTAAGCTATGTGCAAGGGACACAACAATTGTCTATCAAAAAAATCAACAATCTAGCTATTTTTTATTTTTCAAAGAAGCTAGTCAACCATGTTAAAAATATAAGAGAGATCGCTAAGAAATTACACAAATAGAAACGTATCATTTGTAGTATTACTTTATCAATAAATATTTTTTTGTTATTTTGCCACAGATCATTACACCATAGACAAAACATTAAAACATCTATTAACACAAAACAATAAACAATTTAAAACATCACTTAATATGAGTAGATCAAAAGACATTGATAAGTGACAGGCATTGAGTTTAGAAACGCAAAATTTCTTTCATAAAGAACAGTAAAACTCATTCAGTTTTCAAGTACAGCGGCAAACGAATACCGAAGAGGAAAGGGGAAATTCTTAAATCATAAATCCAAAATCACGGCAATTCACAGCAACATGAACTGAGACAGTATGACAAAGGCATAACAAGCAAACAAAAATGAACAAAAACGCCACAAAACTAAAGCACTAGCGATGGAGTATGCAATTACGAATAACATGCAGATTATGAGGACTTTAGTAACAGTTTAATGAGAAGTGTAAACTTGAGCCATGTCCATCTGTTATAATTTAGCCATTTATTTTTGGGGGTACCCACACTCTTTTTCTATCCAGCATTAACAGGCAGAAATGTTCGCTGGTACATAGGCATTGATAAGTATAAACCTGTAGTCAGCAGTTGGTTAAATGTGCATGCGACTCTTAAACCAACGGACGTTGCTAAAATTTGCATGAGAGATTTCCCGCTAGTGTATATTTTTGCTTTTTTACACACATTTCCTGAGAGAAAAAAAAAATCTCATTCAGAATGGGCGCCAGTTGAAAATATTTCTTCCCGCTCGATAGTTAAATTTTGATTCTGGCATGCTCGCTAAAGCTGGCATGTTGAAAATCAAAAACTATCTCGAGGGAAGAAATATATTTACACAACTGGGATTATTATATGAAAAATTGTTACAGACAAACTTATGGCAAATATTTATTAGGGGAAATCAACATACCAATATAGCATCTTTAATGTATTAGCATCTGTCATTATATTGTTGTAATCACATTGTCAGTGCATTAAGAAATGTTAAGCAACTGATCTGAAAAGAAATGTTGAATAGGATAAAATTTCAATAACTGTGCTGGGTTGTAGCAGAAAATGACTTTGTAGTTTTTTGTTATGCAGGACATGTCCACGGTAGGTATTCAGTATACCTTTTCCTTCAACCCATGTGTGTAATTTTTTTCCCTGAGTATGATGTTGGTGGCCTGTAGGATGCGTCAATAGAAGGTTGAATACCGTTGCTAGATGGATGAGGCTGTGATTCAGAAGTTGGTTTAAGAGAAATATCAGAAGACACTGTTATAGACTGTGTATTGGAGGATGAAGCTTGAGACTATATCAGAAGGTAGTTTAATTTGAAAACTGGAGAAAGTTGGTTGAAGCTGGATACTTGAGTTAGCAGGTTCTGGATGCATATTGGATGTCGATGGATGAGACTGCACTTTAAACAAAGCTGTTTCATGCTGAACATCTGAGTGTTGAGGCTGAATAGGTTGCGTATATAAAACTTGTAGAGGCTGCAAATTCACAGATGTAGTATATGAATGATCAGAGCAGGATGAGATTCATTATGTGATGACAACTGAGTAGGTTGATGCTCGCAAATAGAATGTTAAACTCCTCATTATTATTGCTTGACGACATATGATGAAGCTGATTACTGGAATGTGGCAGAAGTTGAAATTCAGTTGTTCATGTGGAATTTAGATTTTCATTTTCTAGATTAATCAGTTTCCAATTTTTTCTGTAAGACATGAAGTGGTTCCGAAAGCCTATAAAGAGATTTATCCGAAATGTCTTATTTTAAAATATCTTTACGGTACCTTATCTGAAATTTTAAGGCAGCAATTTTGTCTTTTTTTTCAATTCGGTGTTACAAATAAATGTCTAACTTGTTCAACCGTGTTCCATTTTCCACCATGTTTTTCAAATCGTCGTTATTTTTTTCAAAGTATCCTCTGCTTTTTTTAATTCTACTCTCTTTTTCCTTTTTCCTATTTTCAATTATTGTGGTTTTTTTCTGTTACCATCGAAACTTGGTGTGAATGTTCAACTGTGATTTCATCCAGCATCTTTCAAGCATTAGCAAAAATTACACTTTTTTCATGATCATCTTTTTTAAGCCAATCTCATGTTCGATTTTTTGGAAAGTTAATTTTCAATTTATTGACAAAATAGATATGCTCGGCGAAATAGTTTTTTGACGATCCAGTTGTGCCATAAGCCGTTAAAGTGAAATGTTGTTCGAAGGACATGTTTTTGCCATACCATTTGTTTCACTACTTGATTCAAAAAATTTTCCACCAACAAAAAAGTCAGAAAAGAGTTTCTCACATTTGGTTCATAATTTTATCGACATTTCCTTAATAGATGTCAATGAAACTTTGTCATCAATGTTCTCAGAATCTTCTAAAACCGCTTAAAATTTACGTTGCATATTTTCTTTTTCATTTGTATCATTTTTAAATAACTCATAATCAGCTGCTAGAATAATAGATGCTTCTTTTTAAATCATTTTCAAATTTTGAACAAGTTCGTTGTAAAATGGTCCAAGGTCTATTGCTGATCTCTATGAAGCAGCTATCTTAAAGTATGGCATTGTAATTTTCACATACAAGAGTCTTAAAGCCTTGCAGGAGGACATAATAATGGGATTTTTTATTAGCTGTATGATGGAACACTGCAATAAGTTTAGGTAAGACTTGGCAGTTGACAGATATTCAAGTATTAATTTGCGTATGGCAAAAGTTCCTCCGGCTTTGAACTTCAGGATGAACTTCGGGATAGGAACATTTGAAAGTCCTTTCATCTCCAAAAAATTGAAGCATAGTAATGGATCTCCACATTTATCATCATAAAACAATTTGGATACACAGCGAAGTAAATTGTGGTTGTACGATTCAGATTTTGTTATTATTGTCGATCAACATAATTTATTTTGTTGTTCTATTTCTTTTGATACCTTTTCACATTCTTCGGCAAACTGCAAAAGCGGATGAATTGAGAAGTGAAACTGATTGATTTCTCCATTACAGTCATCTAATTTGGCACATAGATCCTCTATTGCTTTTATTTTCTAATTTCAAATTTTTAAACAATCTAAACTGTAATGTATTTTAAGCTTTGCGGACGTAAATTGTAGATTTAACGATCACAAATTGAGTTTACCTAGCTCCGCGGAGCTAGGTAAACGGATATATGTGACCGTAAAATCAAGATTTACGTCCGCAAAGCTTAAAATGCAATAAAGTTATCTCCATTGTAATTCAATAGTTATAAAAATATTATTTACTGACATTATTTGGATCTAAAAAAAAATAAAGAAAACGTTCGCGAAAACTTATGAACGTTTTTGCCATATAAACAATGTGACGTTACATGAAGACTTGAAATGCGATATGTAAAAACAAAATTTTTCAGCCAGACTCCATGCTTCAGTTTCTGATAAGATTTAATATAAAAGAGCTTAGAAGGTTAGAGGTATGAATATTTCGCTTATTTTTCTTTAAATGAATTTCTGAATTGCATATTATACATGTTAGCGGACCAGCCCTAGGTAAGGCTTTTAGAATGCTGATTTTACAGTAGATGCAAGAGCATGTTGAAACTGACGTTGTCGGAAAGGCCCCAAAATTTTGATCCTGAAACTCTTTGCAAAAATTTAATTCAGATATGTTAGGACACACTATTATGTTGAAAGAGAAATTTGCTGGACACAGTGATTTCAAGAATTTTTACCAAACCATATCATTTCCTAGCTTCAGACTAAATATTAAACTATTTCTACTTATACAAGTACAGAAATTTTAACAAACATTTGGTTTATAGTTAAAACCAAGGTTTCGGCAAACAGGAAGTAGTCAAGTGGCAAACCTGAAAATGGCTTACACCATACAAATAATTATTTACAAGCTTCAGTCTAAATTTCAAATAATTCCCTTCAGTACAAGCCAAGAAATCTGTGGCGAAAATTTGTTAATGGTTAAAAAATCAAATTATCGGCAACAGAAAGTGGATGCACTACAAACCTGAAAATTCGCAGAAGGCTGGGATATGTGGTTCCTGAGAAAAATGTGACAAAGTAAAGATAAAAACTAACCCAATCCTTTTCTTTTCGGTACCATTGTATAAATGATATTTTGTCAATAAACAACTTTTGCTCTGGTGATTTTCTTTATTTTATCTAATAAGTATTTGAAAGAGCTCGAAATTAAGAAAATATAGTAGTAAGTCATGTTTCACCTGTGTAATATTTTGATGCAGACGTTAATTAATATTCTGAGTTCTGTCAAATATCGATACTCCATGTCGAATGGCAGAAGGCTGGAATAAGTGGTTCCCGAGAAATATGTGACAGGAATTTTCAAGACGCAACAAATATTCGAAGTCCCTTCAAAGAGTAAGTGGCACTAGCAGATTTGTTATGATCTTGTTTTGCCATTTTGATCTTATCACGATCTTGACAGGCTTAACACAGTTTTGTTAAGACTGTGTAAGATATTCAGTCTTATATCAAGATAATTGATTTCAAGGACAATCAAGATGTGTTATGATAGTTTAAGATCAAATAACATACACTTTTTAATTGCGCTCAGGAACAATCAAGACGAGTTAAGCTTGTTAAGATCAAACAGGATCTCGATTTGATACTTGTTTGATCTGGACAAACTTAACACACCTTGATCACCCTTTAACTTAGTAATCTTGTTCGATCTTGATCAACTGAACAGGTCTTGATCGTCCTTGAAAGCAATTATCTTGAAATACGACTGAATATCTTATACAGTCTTAACAAAATTGTGTTAAGCCTGTTGAGATTGTGATAAGATCAAAATGGCCAAACAAGATCATTACATATCTGCTAGTGTGGGCATGGAATAGACTCCAAACTCTCTTAAACGGTATAAGTCATCATATTGATACTCCATGCCAAATTACAGAAGGCTGAGATATGTGGTTCCTCAGAAAAATGTGACAGAATTTTTTTTGTAATGCACACATCGAAAAATCTTTTAAAGTCCGTCAAACAGGAAGAGGGCATGCGAGACATAACATACTCCGTTACACTGTATAGGTCCCCATACTTATACTACATGCAAAATTGTAGAAGGCTGGCATATTTGGTTCCTGAGAAAAATGTGACAAATTTTCAAGACACCAAATATATTTTAAGTTCCCTCCAAGAGGTGGTGGGCATGTAAGAGATCCCAATCTCTGTGACATAGTAAAGATCTACATTCTAATACTCCATGACAAATTGCAAAAGGTCGTGGTTTGTGGTTCCTGAGAAAAATGTGATAGAACTTTTTAGTGACACGGACGCGGATGCCAACAACGGACGCAAGACAACGCATTGTGATCCCTACATTTCGCCACTGCGGGAACACAGGCAACACAACTACAGACATTTCCACATATGCCTCATTCATTGACCTTCATCTTGAAATTCACAACATAGGAAAAACTACAAACTAAGCTGTATGGCATTGCTTCTCTTTTCCAATACTTAACTTTTCATTAAATTTTGTAGCAACATCTCCCAACCCATTCACTACTTAAGGGTATGTGTAGTTGATACAGTTACTTCCATGATAGAGGCCCGTTGCCCAAAAATAGGCTACTTAAACAAGAGTATGTTAGCCATAATTTTAGGTCGTCAGTGCGGAAGTTTTACGCTTAAAATCATTATCTTGTGGATCTCAATGGGATATCTGTTTCCCTGATGACAACAGCTCTTTCCCTTTTAACATTTTGAGATTGCCGTTTCCTCTACTTATTTTGGACTTGAAAACCAGATTTGACATGTTCAATATGTCGGGTTGATATAAGAAGCAAGAGATGCTTACACCACCAGTGTATCCAATCTCATCCATGGTTTTAAATTGGGTCAGTGTGGTTCATCTGTATTTTTTCCTTTTCTCGGCTGCATGTACTTATGTGATGTCTTTGTATCTTTGCTTTTCCGATGTTACCATTGTTGGCATTTTGGAATATTGAATTAAATAGGAGTATTTTATATCTGTATGTATTTGTCCCTGTTTATACTGCTGGTTCAATTCTCACTTACTTGCAAAATGTGTGAATGAATGTTCATGTACATGTATTAAGATAGTTCGGGTGACTAAAAATAAATCGATAGATTTTTCTGATTGAAAGTTCACCAAAAGCATTTCAAAATTTAAGTTAAAAAATGAATAGGTCATTGATCTCGTTTTTCCGAGAGAAGCTTGCGAAGATAGTAAGATTTTGACCATTTTAATATGGCTTGGATAGGTAGAAAATACAATATTAGAAATTTTTATGTGAATAAAACGATAGATTTTTGTGAAAATGTAGTATAAACAGTGGTAAAGTAATCACTTTGAAAATATGAAAAAATAAAAAGTACGGGTCACCGATCATATTTTTGAAAAAAAGATCACAAAAATTTAATTTTTCCCTTAACATTTCTTTATTATCTCCCCCTTAACAAACTTAGATGGTTTCAAAAATGTGACATCATTGCATACTTGAAGCAAAAAAGTTGCTTATTTTACTTTATTGACTTAATTTATTATCAATAAACTATTCAAAATCATGTTTACAACATTTTAGTGGTTAATTCCAATTTACACCCGATGCCCAAGATGGATGCGCAGTTTTAGACACCCGAACCACCTTAAGACATCAAATTTGTTGTTCTTCTTGTTTGTTTTTTGGTTGATTCCTGTTGATTACAAAATCAGATGCATAACACTGCAGTTCATCATGCAACATTATCACGTTTAAAGTGTAATTTCATCCAACCAGTGAGAAAGTTTGGGTATTTTGAAGAGATTGTAGAAGTGCATGGCATGTTTTTTAGTTCTTGCCCAGTAAATATTTTAACAATGTTAACAGTTAGTTCGAAAATATTTTGGCGAGGAACATTTTTGTGTCGCCTGCACCTAGTGCAGGATCGACACATAGGGAACACTATCCGTCGTCTTGCGTCCGTCCGTCCGTGTGTCTGTCTGTCCGTCTGTCTGTCTGTATGGCTCAAAAATTTTTACATTATCCGCATCTCCTCCTAAACGGCTTGGTACTTTCAAACGAAACTTGCAGGAATGCTTCAGTATATATTGTAGATGTGCACCGTGTATTTTGTTTTTCTTTATTTCTGTTTTTCCAGATTTTTTAGCTATTTTCCGACTTTGTCATTTTAGCTTATTGACGTCATACGGTATACTTCCATTATCCGCAACTCCTCCTAGACTGCCCGGTTCTTTGCAACGAAACATGCAGGAATGCTTCAGTATATATTGTAGATGTGCACCATGTATTTTGTTTTTCTTTATTTCTGTTTTTCCAGATTTTTAAGCTATTTTTCGACATTGTCATTTTAGCTTATTGGCGTCATAGGGTATACCCCCATTATCCGCAACTCCTCCTAGACTGCTTGGTACTTTGCAACCAAACTGGCAAGAATACTTCAATATATATTGCAGGTGTGCACCATGCATTTTGTTTTTCAATTATTTTTTTTTCAGATTTTCTAGCTGTCTTTGGACTTTACTATTTTAGCTTATTTGGGTCATAGGGTATACTTCCATTATCCGCAACTCCTCATAGACTGCTTGGTACTTTCCAACCAAACTTGCAGGAATGCTTCAATATATATTGCAGATGTGCACCATGCATTTAGTTTCTCATTTATTTTGATTTTTTTTCAGATTTTCTAGCTATTTTTGGACTTTGTCATTTTAGCTTATTTGCGTCATAGGGTATACCTCCATTATCTGCAACTCCTCATAGACCACTTGGTACTTTCCAACCAAACTTCAATGCAGATGTGCACCATGCATTTAGTTTATCATTAATTTTGATTATTTCTGATTATCATTGGACTTTGTCATTATAAAACAAAACAGGAATTCTTTATATGTATAGTGCAGGCGACACATGTGTTTTTTAAATCTCGTCATGCTATCTGAGCACGTATTTATGTCCAACACAACCCTCCATACATCTGGATTCTAAACCTTTGGCGTTTTTTCCGTAGCTTAATAGCAATAGTTCACTCCTGTCTTTTATTTGCCAATCAACCAATAAAGATTCTATACACCAATTTGTACTGCCTGAAGGGGTTTACCTTGATACTCCAGTAATGACAACATGGTATACAAAAGAATTCTATAGAATCTTGATTGGTTGATTGACAAAGAAAAGATAGGAGTTTTTGTAATATGTTATTGAGCCAGGAAATCCGCCATAATAACATTGATCCTGTTGGATTATCATTTCTGATCATCTTTTCTGAAACCTATATGGAGCAAATTCAATCAAATTATACAGAAATATATATATATATATTTATATACTATTCCCGAAATAATTATTTTGAATATTATATTCTTAGAATGTTTATCTTTAATATTCTCCTCAGTTAATCTAACCCGTTCACATGGAATGTTTTTGTTAGAGTTAAACAAATTTTTAGTATCATTTTTGCAAAAGTTTGATGAGCAATAAATTACAACCATAGTCTTCTGCCTGTATCTTTGTTGATTAACAAATATTGACCGTATAGTCTTTGATTTGTTAAGATCATAGAGTAACGCCTTGTCAGATAAAAGGGAGTCGCGAGTAAAACATACCTTCTAAGTGGATTAGAAGGTAACTAAATCTTTCTAAACAATTAAGAAGTCTCGTCTGACGGCTCTTCTTCATTTTTTAGAAGAATTTAGTAACCTAACCCTTACTAAAAAAAATTATATGAAAAGTTATGAACAGTATATATACCCTTTTCCTATGTAAAACAGGGTATGCATGGATCAATAAAAATATATGTTGCGAGGCAGCTTAATGTCATATAAATTAGACAAAATAAGAAAGTTTGTGTAGCTGTCGTACATGGAGAACAACAAAATAAAGATATGCAATAAAACTTAAAATCTAAAAAATATATGTACAAGAAAGAAAAGGCCCAAAATTTGGGGAGTTAACTCCTTTTGCGAGGGCGAAAAAAGAACAGGACATCATCGTGGACCAGAGAGACATGTCTCACTTCTGTTGTCTCCAACTAAAACCCTGCAAAAAGAACATTAAAGACATGGCCTAAATAGAAAAAATGTTTTACGTTAGGTGTATACACGGAAATTACAAAATCAATGGATAAATGAATAAATACCAAAAAGACAAAAAAACAGATGATTAGCTAAAATTACAAGAAATTACAAAATCAATTGATAAATAAATAAATAACAAAAAGACAAGCAACGGATGATTAGTTAATACAAAAACAATATCTAATCTACGGTGTTCTGTTTTACATTTATTCCCCTGGGACGCACTGTACCGAGTCGATGGATGATTCGCTGTTCAAGCATTTGTCTATGATCAGGACCTCCTTCCACTGTAGTTAGAACAGTGACCTGTAGATCATGCTGGCTGTGTCCAGGAAGACAAAAATGATTGCATGGATCACTTTTTTCTGACAGTATTATTCTAATTATGTATATAATTCTCAATTTTCTGTAATTTCAGCAATCAACCTCTGAGAGAAATATGCCCTAGACCGTATCAGCATGCTTTAAATCAGTGGATGTCATAGGATTGCTACATATGAAAGTAACCATTCCACCGAATTCTTACTCTGAAAGGCTGTCTGCATCGGCTGTTCCATAGACATCAAATCAAGGTCAAGTTTTCGTACCAGTCCAAGAATCATTAGACCCCTCTTAATCAGATTTTGTACTATATGTACTGCTAGTCAAAATGGTAATTATCAAATTTTATCACATATTTATGCATAATACATAAACTTTTGCAGATCCCATAATTGTTATGTTTGTCCATCCATTATCACTTATCCAGAGAAATAAATATACAGTTCGCCAAAAATTAAGCATCACCTTACTTTTTACACCTTCACCATTGAGGCAAGGGGTTGTCCTTTCTAAATTCACAATGGATCTTTTTTCTGGATATTGCACTATTTCGCTCCTTATTTCATCAGGATTAAACAGATTGGAGTCGAAGCTTAAGAAAAATAAATCAGATACTTGGGAGTCAATGTTCACTTTGAAACCATGTCGAATACTAAGGATGAAACTGGTTAATAATTGTAGATTGTCAATGCCTTCTGCATACTTCTGGAGCTCAACTTTTCTTTTCTTCAAGCTATTTAAATTCTGTGTATAAATTTTGTCAGGACGACAGCTGGTCTTCCTAGATTCTTTTTCCTTTTTTTCTGACATCTTTTTAATCTGGTCTTCAGAAGTTAAAATTTCTGATAAGAAAACATTTTCCTTGGATATGGAAAAAGTGCTACATAAAACATCCACAAGAGTGTCTGTCATAAACTTTTTGTAATATCCAGATTCAATGTATCTGATGTAATAAACAGGAGATTCTTGGTTTTCAATATCAATATCAATTTTGAACATGGTAAATATGCAAGTTCCTTCAGCACAATCTGGGTATGTAGAAATGTTTACGGCAGAATCTTCAAACTGCTGGAGGTAATTGTTTGAAGCATCCAAAAAGCTGCAATCTTTCAGTTTACTGATTATCAAGTTTCAGCAAGAATTCCTTTCTTACAAACACTGAGGTTGTCTTTCAATGAATTTTGCCATTCTGATAGGGGTTGTTCAACTTGCTTTTTCATGTATTTCCTTTTCCTGCTAGGTTGATCTAAAAATTTCTTTGTAATAGTCGATGTCATATCAGTCAAAGTAAATCTATTACTGCTTTGATAATTACTCAACAGTTCAGGTCTGTTTGTGATAATCTGTGCATAGTTAGTTGGAGTATCATCATTTGAACAATACACACTCCTTGGCAAGAAATCATTATTATGTGGCAATTCCTGTACGTTGGTAGTTGTGGATTTTTCTGCCTCAAATTCACTCCAGTTCTCACCCAATTGCCTCCTTTTTTCAATAAAAATTTTCATTTCCTGTTCAAAGTCTATGTGGTTGCTTATTTGCCTATGCATTAAATAACGTTGGTGGCATTCAATGGTGTAAGGATATTGTTTGGGAATTCTAAAGTCTTCATCCATCAATGGTAACCTTAATTTGGATCTCTGTAAAAGAAAACAAATATTCATTAACTGAATGTAAGGGAAACTTAAGATACGAAAATATATCACAACTTTTTACAGCTTCAATGACAAGTACATGTATATTTTAAACAAAGCAATTATGGTTTTCAAGATGTATATGTCACTGTATGTGGATGAAAAGTGAAATGCTTTAGGCATATGAGAAACCTTTTGGAATAAACTGTCTTTCACTACATTTGATTTGTTTATTTTGGAAGATTTAATCTTGTGCTTTTGTCAACTTCATCTAATTTTTCTATGCCAAAGCATAACATAGACATGTTCAACAGTTGATATATTATCAATCTACATGTTCAAATCACTAATGTGGTTGAATATGTTAAAAAGGACAAAACAACCACAACTTAAGTAGTATAAACAGATTCTCAATCATCAAATTTTTATGTTGGTTGTGTAATTATGTGTGTAATTAATTGTGTAATTATTGTGTAATTAAACCAATCGTTTTATGTTGAATTTCACATGACTCAAAAACGAAAACAGTAACCCAAGTCATGAAATCTTTTTTTCATGGATGATAAAGGATATTTCAAAGCAACCTTTGCATTGCATTAAAATCTACTAGATTAATATGAAATGTCCTTTTTCAGAAATCAGAATTTATTTGATTAAAAACGTCTGTTCTGATTAAATGCAGTCATTTCAAGAATACAGTCATTTAAATTGTGCAATTAAAGAAAGACTATACTAACCAGTGAAGGAGGACAAAGGTGAAGATCTATTGATATTTCTGAGATTTTTCCTAAAGGCAATGCCTTTTCCCACTCTTCCAAAGATGTGAATGAAAAATGTTCCTGCAACGAAAAAAAAAATGTAATGATAATCTACTCAACTTTATTTGCAAAAAATAAACAATAAAAAACAGAGAATTTGTGTCCACATTTGTATCAATAAATACATGTAGATCACATTTAAATTGAATAACAGTTATCATCCATTTCCAAAGGCCATTACAAATTTACAGAAATTCAATTAAATGCTGTTAGCTGACAAACTGTTTATACACCAAATTAATTACAAAGGAACATACCTACCCGAAACTAGTTTTGAATCATATTTTATGTCAGTTTGCTTATCTTAACATTATTCATGACTGTATTTTAGAAAAACAAAACTTCATTGATGTTTGATATGCATACAAATGTTCCTGTTAAACTTCATTTTCATTTGCATTTACGTCAGTATCATTTACTCTAATAATATTAACATAACTGACATTATTTTGTTGGATAGATTGAATTAAACATGTTGCATAAATTACCCTGATGTAGTGCTTTGAAAAAAGCAGACACCCAGAACATTTTAAATCATGACTTGATATAGTGTGGTTAAAGAATAAAATTCTGTCGAGCAGATTCAAGAAGCTTCTGACTATATCTTTCAGTAGAAATTTGGTCAAATTTCTAATTTGGAAAGAATAACCACTTAAAACCTAGTACAAAAAGATATCTACATAAAAAATTTAAAATTTTCCAATAAACAACAAAGTATTGTGAAACTTTTGCAGCAGCATTTAGTCAACTAGAAACAGTCTGACAGACCGAGAGGCCAAAGATATTTTGACATTTTGCAGATGGTAGTTGGCAATGTAAAAATCAAATAATGAAAATTACCAAGTATATATGCTTCAATACATGACATTCTAGTTCTTGACTATTCTGGCATCAGAAGACACATTCATTCCACTTGCACAGAGATCCAGGATGAATATGACCAATTAAATGAACTATCAGTTCAGTGATTCTTTCAAAACATCCATCAGAGCAAGAATCACACATACACTTAATCTGTAAAAAAATGGTAAAATAAATACATATAGTATCCATTAAGGCTTTACATTACTGTAAAAAACATAATTGAATTCACATTGAAAATGATATATAATGAAATAGTGAACATTCGTGCCTTTTTATATTCTAAACATTATTTCTTTTTACATGAGAGATGACTGTAATAGAATTGTATGCTTCATCTCATTTATAATATTTCTCTGAAATGTACACACTAATACTCTTGTTATATTTTCAGTGAGAATACATAATGCTGTATAAAATATGTAATTCTTAATAATTCTAAAAAAACTCTAGGATTGTGTCATTGAACGTTCAGTCTCCTCAGTGGAGCACAGACCTTTTTAAGTTTTCTGTTAACTCTTTACCATAAAGTCTTAACGCCATTTAATTTTGTAATAGTTCCTGCACATTGCTAAGTGATTTTTTTCAGTATAATTGTTTTCTTTTGTACATTGTATATCGTTTTCAAAAACCCATCAATAATTTTCATGTAATTTTAGGTATCACTTTTTTTGTGTCATTGCTATTCCAAATAAAGTACCATTGTAGGTCCTGGATTTTCCTCAATATCACCAGACAACAATAACCCCAATCTTCTATAATTTTTCCAACAAACAGTAATCAATTTCTTAAATATAACAGGAAAAGTGTGCAGGTATTTAGCGTCTTCTTCGTGGCAATCTGGACGTCTATCAACACAAGTTTCTGCAGTAAAAATAATAATAACATCATATAAACACCACATGTATTATATAGAAAAATCCTGCTTGTAGAACAATTAATGCACAAGGATATGGAAAAAAACCTATCATTAAGTAAAAACAAAATTAGACTTCAGGAAAAAAAATGTAACAAAAGGAATATTATCCCTTTCAAAATTGCCTCTTCGGTATTTTGTTATTCACTTGAATATAATAATATATGTTTATTTAAAGCTGAGAACCCATGTTAAAAAGTATATTGTGATCAGTATAAACAAACATCAAGCCCTAATAAATCAAATTATACTTGTGATATCTCAAGCATAAAATTAAAAAGACACATAGACAAGAGTTAACTTTTATGATGAAATACTTCACTTATTTTAAAATCACAGTCTTGTTTAAGAAACTTCTAGATATATAAACTGCAACTCGAACTATATATACAATTAATGTAGAAATACATGGTAAATAACACTAATCATTAAATATCTATTACCTGTGAACTGGTTAAATATCATAAAATCATCTTCTGGAACTACGTTCTCTTCAGTGTTGTTAACAAGCTTCAGTTGTGGTTCTGTGTGCTCCTATAATTACATGTATGAGAAATGAAGTAAATGTCTTTGAATTAAAAAAAAAAATCATCCTGACTTTGCATTTATAGCAGATCTTGCATACTCTTCCAGACACCTAATGATAACTCAGGTTTTTGTAGTGGGTCAAACTGCTACTATTCAGCTTTGTGGCATTCTTGTTCACTTTGTTCATTTGTTTTGTCTTTGTATGGTCGTCTCAACTTGCATTTAGTATAAATTACCATATTTTTTCATTATTGATTAGGGCTATTCCATTTAAAATTCCCACCGGGGGTGGAACACCATTTATTTTTTTTTCTGTTGGTTGTGGGTAAATTTCTATTGTATCCTAATAGTATAGTTATATATCTAATTTTTTTTCTCTTGGTGGGGGGTATAAAAATAAGTGGCGTTCCACCCCCTGGTGGGAATTTTTACTGGAATAGCCCTTATATGCTTTTCCATTTGCCCCTTTCTTCTGTATTCCTTTTGCCAATGCTTCCACTTGGGTATATTTTCAGAAAATATCAAAATAATCTGCTGAGATTAATATAGTTGCCTTATAATTGTTTTCAAACATAATACTAGTTGTGATATGAATGCAAACTGAAGTGTTCATGATATATACAAAACTTCACAATATGCCGTTCTGCAAGATATACATGTATGCCAGTTCAAAATCAATAGGAGAAACAAAGAATATGCATAAATAAAACAAAACAAAAAACGATCATAATATATGAATCCTAGATGGATCCCTCCTTCACAAATTTGTATGTTGTTTTTCGATTTTAGATCTGAAAAATTTGGACATTTGTTTTGCACATAAGTGAAATAAGTTGTTGAAATGACAATGTGCACAAGCAAAAAGACACTCATTAATTTTAATCCATTACATTTCTTCGCATCTATTCAATTAAATACTTCTTTGTACCTTTAATTTCATCAAATGAATACTGCCTGTCTTTTCTGTAATATAGAAACATAACATATCATTAATGTAAATTCAACCAGTTAACTATCAGATACTATTCTTTTTAAATGTCATAGCTTATTCGTTGGTTACCACATCAAATTTAATTGCTTACTCATCAGTAATAAAAAAAAATGTTTTTAGGAGATTGTTAAATACATTCAATTTTTTTCCTAAATAAAAGGTTTATCTGCAGAATTTTCCCATTTCTATTGAACCCATGAAAATGAAAATTAGAAGAAATAGCACTGACATGAGGAAAACCTAAAATACTTAAATTGCTCCATTTATATATGTCTTTGTTTTAACTGTCTACGACCTTTCAATGGCATTTAATTTTTGAGTTGCTACCGGACACTACCGCAATGGAAGGGGAGGTTCGGCCAGCCATAAAATCGGTTTAACCATTTCTTTTGAAATGCCTGTACCAAGTCAGGACCATTGCGGTCAACAATTTTGCCGTTGGTTTAAACCTGATTTGTCTTCTTGTCACATGGACTTCAGCTCTTGACCACTCTGTTCAGTAATTTAGTAATTACCCACATTTACAGGGTGTTTGCTGTCGAACACTTTAATTTCTATTAAAAAGTAAAAAGAATTGCATCTTACTAATGAGAGATGTCTTCACTTCTGGAGTAATTAAAATTCATAAGAAAATGAAGCCATGATTTCAACTTTGAATAACCAAAATCATCAATTCTTTCCTTATATAATTGTTAACAGATTAAACATAAATTCAAGATGAATATAATCATACTGTTCATGGTACTTTGTTTCTCCGAAATATGTCTGGAAATGTAGTGGTCTAGAAGATGTTCCTCTTTTGTACAGGTAACAGGACACACAGGACAACTAAAGGACTTTTTCTGAAATGATTAAATCCATGAGATTATAAAGTTATACTCTCACAATTTTGTAATAATTACCAAATAAGAATTTCAAAAAAAAGAACATTGAAATATTTTATCTAACAACAGTCAATTCTAAAAAACACATATATATTTCAAGCAATATGAGATGAACTTTCTATTATTAAACTCTTTTCATATGTGATTTTGAATAAAGATGAAAACCAATTAGTATTCCACACTAATAATGAACCTAACCAAAATCTATATAGGTTGAAACAAGGAATGCAACAAAGATTTTTTGAAATCGTTCAAGGTGATTTCATTCAATTAAAATAATAAAATGAAGGCCTCCCCATAAAACTAATCGACCAAATATTTTGACTGGCCCAACATAAATACATGTAGTGTAACATCATTGGTAAATTATTGAATGTTTGAATAAAATATCAAACACATGGACTTCACCAAAATTTAATCAATTTTTGACATAGTGTATGAATTCAAGAACTAACTTTTATTATGTTAATGATGATGTCTGTGTTTGTAAAACATGTATATGATTGGAAGTTGAATACAAATATGAAAGGAAAAGACCAATGTTTACCACAGCAGTTGATGTTCTGTCTTTTTGTATGCATTCTCATTCTGGTACTCCTGTCAGCTTTTCTCTTCCCCTGAAATAAAAAAAGTGTATGTCTTTAACAAACAGCTGTGTGTTCATTTGATACTTCATCTGATTAAACAAGAGGAAGTGCAGTGATGTGCAAAAAATAAAAAAAGCAATGGTGGATTACATAATACCCCGCCACGTTTCACAAAATTTCTAAGTAAAAACGGGCATAACTCCAGGACAATGTGTACCAATGAACCCAAAATTGTACTTGGCCTGTGTTTTGTGGTAAACAAGTTACAAACCAAGTTTGAAGACAGTATGTTATTTCATTCACAATTTACGAGTACGAAACCCTAAAATTTGCAAAATTTCAAATTTCAAGGGGCATAACTCCGGAACCCCTTGGACTCGAACTTGACCTGAGTCTTGTGGTAAAGAACTTACATACCAAGTTTGAAGACCTTGCGTTATTTTATTCACAAGTTATCAGTCGGAAACCCTAAAATTTGCAAAATTTCAAAGTTTCAAGGGCATAACTCCAGAACCCTTGGACCTCTGAACCAAATATCAAATTTGAACTGAGTTTTGTGGTAAACAACTTACATACCAAGTTTGAAGACCTTGCATTATTTCGTTCACAAGTTATCAGTCGGAAACCCTAAATTTGCAAAATTCCAAAGTTGCAAGGGGCATAACTCCAGAATCCCTTAGACCTCTGAACCAAAAATCGAACTTGACCTGAGTGTTGTAGTAAACAAGTTACATACCAAGTTTGAAGACCTTGTGTTATTTCCTTCACAAGTTATCCGCTGAAAACCCTAAAATTCGCAAAATTTCAAAGTTTCAAGGGGCATAACTACAGAACCCCTTGGATCTCTGAACCAAAAATGGAACTTGAACTGAGTTTTGTGGTAAACAACTTACATACCAAGTTTGAAGACCTTGCATTATTTCGTTCACAAGTTATCAGTCGGAAACCCTAAATTCGCAAAATTTCAAAGTTTCAAGGGGCATAAGTCCAGAACCCCTTAGATCTCTGAACCAAAAATCGAACTTGACCTGAGTGTTGTAGTAAACAAGTTACATACCAAGTTTGAAGACCTTGTGTTATTTCCTTCACAAGTTATCAGCCGGAAACCCTAAAATTTGCAAAATTTCAAAGTTTCAAGGGGCATAACTACAGAAACCCTTGGACCTCTGAACCAAAAATCGAACTTGACCTGAGTTTTGTGGTAAACAACTTGCATACCAAGTTTGAAGATCTTGTGATATTTCCTTCACAAGTTATCAGTTGGAAACATTCGGGGGACGGACGGGCGGACAGACGGATGGATGGACACACGACTGAGGGTATCACATAATACCACGCCACTTCATGTGGCAGGGTATAAAAAAACTCCACAATGACCATTGCTAGGAGGAAAAAAGACAGAAATCTAAAAAAAAAAAAAATCATATTATATTATTTATTGAACAAAAATTACCAACATTTTTAATACAGAAGTATTGCTACCTATGTCAGATTTGACTTGTGTACCAAATTTTAAGACATCAGGAGCAAATATAGACCAGCTGTACAGAATACGTTGAAAAAATGGTTGGAATCAGACTTACAGTTTCGAAGGAAGTGATAAAAAAAGAAAGATGATAAAGGACGATGTGAAAAGATAGTAATCCCTATGTCATGTGTATACATGTGTCAGTTAAGCTTACATTACGTGCCACAAAAAATTGAAATATTTATATTGGTGGCAACAAAATAAAAAAAAAAGCATCATGGAGGTGTGAATGCAATTATTAATAGATAAAATTATTTGCAATAGGAGCTTATACCATGATAAAGGGGGTAATATATGAGAAAGGGTTGCTTAAGGACATGAAATGACAATGACATGAAATGATGTTTTTATCACAGAATTCATCTATACTAAGAAGAAATCTTCGGCTTAAAAAATCTGCACACTTATATGGCCATATTGAAAACTCAGAAATACCTGCATTTTGTATTTTTTGTAATTTTTTTCTGAAATGATCTTATAAATTCCTGTTTTCGACAAGGGATAAAATTGTGATTATATTTAAGTCAATTACAATTTCTTCAATATATACTAATGTATGTACAATGATACCTGGTATATGCAGTTGATAGCTGATGAGGGCATAATAACTGCTACATCATTACCAACTTCTACAATAACATCACCCCTCCTTCGTCTGAAATTTTAAAAAAATGACAAGTTCTTAAAATCATTTACATGCCAAGAAAAATCTTAAATACAAAAAATTAAATTTAAATCAGACTTGCCATATTGTGTGATAGCCTATTAATTAGTTGAGGCTCTAGTCTGACCTCTATTTATAAGTACGGTAATTTACTGTCAGGTTATGTTGTATAACTAAGTACTCTGTATATGCAGTAAAGTTATCATTTAAATTTATGCTGAGAAACAATGAAATAAATATATAAATACATGTATATTACACTATAATTTTAAGACATTGAAATACACAAAATAAATCGCAACCAGTTTAAGACATTAACATAAAAACATTCTTTATTTAACATGTTTAAAATTGTCTTCAAATTTCATAATAAGGAAACCCCATTGGTATCAGACCAGCTGCGGCTAAGTTTCATTAATGTAATTCATGCAACAAATTAAGTGCAATTTAGGAACATGCTTTTATTTGTTTCTTCAAAAATTAATTGTGACAAGGATTTAGTCTTTCTGAATCCATCAAACTAAACGAAACAAGTTGTGGAGTTCTATCTGTTATTTGGTAAAAACTTGAATGTGAGTCTGAATTGGATACCCCTTTGAACGTTATGGTCACACAGAACATACCTGATTATGCAAATCAATAAACACACACTTAAAGTTGGTTTCCTGTATAAGCAGTCTAATACTAATGTACATGTAATTTAAATTACATGAATTAGCAGGATGAAAAACCATGCAAATAAGGTTAATTAAAAAAAAAACTCAGTTAACAAACATTACTAGCAACAGTGCAACAAACCTATAAACAAGTTCTTTGTTTCTTCTGTAAGACTAAATATGAACTTTCCATTTAGATAGTATATCATTTTAATACAATTTAAATATTGAAAGAAACGATTAATGAAAAACACCAACACAAGTCACATAATACATGTAATATATGGAAAGCAAATAAATGACATGATACACTTAAACCAAACAATGCCAATTGTTATTAGTAAGCTGTTGGCATAATATTGCAAATATTGGTTTGACGATATTAGCTGTTCATGTTATAGAATTGAAGAATATTAATTTCCTCAGGTTTTATTGAAAATAAGCAAAAACACTTTTTTCCCATTGACCCCTTTATAAGCATTCCAATAAAGTTATTTCAATTCCTATTTTTTTGTGACAATCATTTATGGTAAAACCTTGTGTTTGAACATGAAAACAAGATCAGTTTTATCTTTATTATTTTCAAAGTGAGGAGTGAACATTCTATTTGCTTTTTTGGGTAAATAAAATATGTTTAAACTCAACATCCTTTATCTGTGTAATTGATGACTCGTGTCAAATAATAGGATTGTAAATTAGAATCTGTATTTAAGAGAGTACAAAAATTTATATTCGATTCATTAATTTTGAAAAACTGGAGACAAAAATGTAAGGTGTCATTCCTTAAATTACATGGCAAAGCAATATTTTTTAACTGCTCATGGGTGGAATTATTGCACCCACACTTTCAATTTAAAAAAAATACTTTTAAGTTGTTAATTTATGATTTAATCAGTAAAAAAAATTGAAAATATTGACATCTTGGCTGTTGAAAAGGTTAAATTCATTTATACATGTTGTATGACATAATAAAAAGTGTTACCTTCTTGTTTTTGGAGTTTGACCTGACGGGCACCTTTTCCTTCATTTCTTGTGGGGTAGGTGTTGAGTCGACTTCATAAGCAATACCAAAATCCTGAAACTGCATATAAATAAATACAATAATACCTTAAAAAAATGTCTGAGAAAACAGCCGACTTGAAAAGATGGAAACATCAAACCAAAAAAAAAAAGGATTATAAATTATCATAAGAAACCAATTTTATAGCTATATTTTGGCTGTAAGCAGAAATTGCAGCTTATTTCTATATGTTAATAGTAAATGAACTAGAT
>MJUU01010737.1:66941-77465 GCA_002080025.1 Modiolus philippinarum
CACCAAAAAGGAATTTTGATTTCAAGCTGTGTGCATGACTTGTTTTTTGAATCAATATTTAAACAATTTAAAATGAGTAAATAGAAACAAATCATACCTCATGTGGTAAGTCTTTTTCGACTTTTCTGGGCACAGGTAGTTTAACCACATCTGCATAAGTAATCACATCAGGTACATGTACTTGTAATGGTTCAGTATATCTGCAAGTGGTCTCTTCAATGCAGGCTTCCATTATATCTCGTAGTGCATAGGCTCCAGCTCTGTTTACATGGAGTCCATCCTTTGCTAAAAGGTCAGGTGAAAAAACTACACTGTAGTCCACAAAAAAACAATGATTGATTGATTCTGCCATTTCGCAAATGGACCTGTTCAACGCGTCTACATTCCTCTGCACTTTTGGTAAAGTTGTCAAGTTCCATTTCTCTGAGGCATACTGGTTCTTGATTCGAGGAAGTATTCCGCAAATTCCAATTGCAGCAAATGGCAGTTCCTCAGCAAGATTAAAAATAATGTCTTGATAGTAACTAAAAAGGGTAATTACATTTTAATTTTTTAATGTGACCTGAAATATTAATAAATTATTGTAAAAAACATTAAAACCTGAAATGATTATATCAACAAGGTAGAAAAACAATGGGTCGTTTATATATACTAAGAAATTCTGCATGCCCGATATAAAGTAAGCTTACAGATATTCCCGTTGTCAACCCTTCCAAAATACTTAGCAGTAAGTCCTTACAGAAGACATGTGTCGCCTGCGTAATAACGCAAAAAATATTCTAAGTTCAAACAGGAAGTGGGCATGCGATAGATCACAAACTGTGTTACACTGTATAGGTTCCCATACTGATACCCCATGCCAAATTGAAGAAGGCTCGGATACATGGTTCCTGAGAAAAATGCAACTGAAATTTTTGTGACGCCAACGACACAAGACAACAGGTAGTGATCCATATATGTCGCCAAAGTGATTTAGTTGAGGGTTCTCAATTTGGAATGCAATTACAACTGGACTGATGAAAGGGTTACTCAGAGCGTGACAATAAAAAAAAAAATGTCGTAAAATTTACCAATAAAGTGCTATAAATCTAGCAAGAAATATCAGAATTTCATGAATTGATAAGTAAACAGATGGTGAGAAAATCATATTCATTATCACCACAAAGTTTTAAGTCAAATGACCAAAGGGTTATCAAGTTACAGCATGACATGTATAAGTTGTATTAAAATTGACAAATGAAGTCCGATAACTGTAAAAAATCTAAATTACACTAAAAAGTATACAGATTGTTACCATCTCTGCAAAGTTTCTGGTGTATTCGCCAAAAGGGTTATCAAGTTAGAGCACAACATGCAATCAATTGCCATAAAATTGACGAATGAAGTACCATAGCTTTTGCAAAATAAATAAGAATTTCACAAAAATATACAGATTTTAGGTTGTCAATTTAAAGCATGACATATGAAACTGGTGAAAGGATGGACACACAGACGGACAGACAATCAAACAACAGCATACCATAATACATCCGTCGTTTGAAGGGCCTTTAAAATATAATATCTTATACGGTTAAATTGTACTATTTGTGCTTATTGTAAGATTTATAACGAAAAAGAAATCATATTACGCATGTTTAATGATTTAGACCAATAAAAAACAAAATACAGAATTACTGTAAATTTAGCTTCTGCATATGGCCATTTCGAGAACTTATATCTCATTCTCTTCAGAGCAGATAAAATTTAAACAATTGGAATACCATAACTAAAAGAAATTAAATTATTTTAGACAGTTCTTAAATTGTGCTGCATGAATATTGTTGCTCAGGCTGAAAATTTGTTTTCTTCTTAAATCGATTAGTGATTTGCATTTGATATGATGATTTGTTTATGTCCCTCTTATCAATTTGTTTTATGTGTACTCAATGCTTAATATGAGGAATAATAGACAAGACGGTATTTATCTCTGTCATAACACATCGTTTACATATTCCAACTCATTGGTTACTCTGCCAACGTATATTTGTTCCTTATAACAAAAGTTCCTTTGGAACAGATATTCTAAACATTAGCATTATATATCTTCCGTTTGGAACAATTGTTAACAATTGATAACTGAAAGGTTGTACTAAGGAGCACTATATAGGCATATCATTTAACGCTAGATGGCAGCAGAATCCTTGTGGGAAAAACTAAGAATTTGTGGCCAAAGGAACGTAACTCCAGTCAAAATTGAAAGACCACGCACAAAAAGTACCAAAAATTTCATTTTTAACGGTAAATCCAAAAAATTCCATAGGTCCGAATGAAATGAAACTTGCACTGCAAATATGTAAATTATACATTTTTCATATGCTAGATGGGTTTTAGTGGGTTCCAAAGTAAACCTACTGAAAATGCGATTTTATAGAAAATTACCATCACATGAAATGATTAAAAATCTGGCATTTTTTACATCCGAATATTAAATAAACAAACGTTGTGCAGAAAGAATGTTTATGTTTTCAAATTAAATATTTTACCTATATCAAACATTTAATTACATAGTTTCACAATAAAATATCAATTCAGACATAAGGTCACAGATTTTTGTCCAGAGAGTTATCTAACCTGATTCTTTACTAATATGCCTACACTATAACAGTATAAAATGAGCCTTGATAGGGATACTAATCCATAGGCATATCATTTCATATCTAAATGCAATAGCCCGTATCCCTAAAAAATAAGAAGTTCAAATAATCCTAGCACTTAAACCGCTAAACAAAGTTAAAAACTTTACAATATCAATTAGCCTAGACTATACAATCTCATTATCAGCTCATTACATTTATATACAATCTCATAAAATTGTAGTTGTATGAATGTCAATAAAAAGTGATAAATAAAGGTCATTAAAACAAGTACCTGTGTGCATCTTGATAAATTCAAACTTATAACTCTCTAGTTATTTGTATTTACAGTTAATGGAGGGTGGTAAAGGGTTATTTTCGTGCAACGTTTTTTGGGGTTTTATAAATTCGTGTTTTCGTGTTTGGTGTTTTTATTCCTCGTGTTTTCGTGTTGGCATTATTTCACGTGCCTCGTTTTTGTCCATATTTTGAGCTCGTGATTCGTTTTGAATATTTTATATTTTGTGCGTGTTCATTTTTCTGTAAAATAAATCAATTAGAATGGTTACGGTACCAGAAAGTATTACAGAGCCAAATTTCACAGATTTTCATTGATTTTTAGAGCCTTCGGGTAAAAAACTTCAGAGAAGATGCATGAATTACTATAAATCATGATAGCTTCTCAAGTTTTCGGCGAACTACGACCAGTTATTTTCCGTGTTTCGTGATTGGCCATTTTTATCACTCGTGTTTCGTTTTCGGCAATTTTTAAGCACGTTCTTTCTTTACCACTCCCTTAAGGTTAAAGGCCCCTTTTTCAGTTCAATGTTAAACCTATGGAAATTTTGTGTAAAACCCCCAGCCTTAACAGCTTGTTGGTTTATTCCAAAAATGTATCTGCAAATTATTGAGACAATTGCCCATGCAAAGCTACCATTATTTTATGCCAGTATCAACAAATTTAGTGATTTTGCAGAAAAAATCTTGAAAAATTTGTGGTAGTTGGATGTTTTCTGGGACAAAAATGCGGTCTGCTCGAATGATTTGCCGTTTTTTATATTGATTATCATAAATAACTCATTCATTTGTTAATAAAACTTGCAACGAATGGTAGCTTTGTATGCATAAATGAAACAGGTATCTGCAAACAAAGTTTGATGAAGAACCAACAAGCCGTTATGGCTGGGGGTTTTACATAAAATTTCCATAGGTTTAACATTGAACTGAAAAAGGGGCCTTTAACCTTAATGTTTTCAAAGGGTAAGAATGCGAACGGGAAGAGCAACTGGTATCTAAACACTGCATTGCTGTTTTAACCATGATCCTCCTTTAGCGGAGAACTTATTGTAGTGATGAATAACAGAACCTTTCAAACAGCACTACATGTATCTGATACATCAATACCCACTTGATTTGATATAAACCAAGTGAAACTCATTTAACTATAAAATAAAATGATATATCGAGATTATTGGTTTATTAGAGAATTATATGTGTAATATGGAAATCGGCAGTCCTTCGCAAAAATGTGGAAACCAAGTTTTAATACAGGTGGAAATAAAATATGATCTAAAGACTTACAGCAGAAATGTTGATATATATTAAACAATGTAATGCTTTGAAATAGCAAAACAATGTTTCTAAAATAAATAAGTCAAGATTTTAACATGTTTAAGAAATTCCATAACTGTAAGCATGACCTCTTTGAGATATGATTTGTAGGTGACACAAATGAAAGTGGGAATTTCAGAAAGATTTGACATTCCTTACTCCTTGATGGTGTGGCAGGTACTGTATATAGAGCAGGGCATGCTTACTCTTCCTAGTTCTGAGTGCTGTTTTTCTTATTTTCATATTATTTACCTATGTCTTGTGTTTGTTCCATTTTCTATTTTTAACCATGATTTTGGGTTTGACTTTGTAATTTATGCATTTTGTTTCCGTTTTTCTTTAGAATACATTACAAGTCAGCTCTGCCATTATTTTTAATTTTATACCTAATCAACAAATCAATGTCTGCATCAAGAACATCATTTGATCCAATATGAAGCAAGATAAGATCAGGCTTCCTGACGTCCACTACATCAAACATCTTGGATCTGAAACCTTTGACATCTCTGACCAATCTGGCACCAGGTACACACAGAACTGTAGTATTGCTGGTCCTCACCAAACCAGGGAGCTGCTTCAGGTTGGAGTCTCCTGCAATTAAAATGCTTCTCGACATTTTCACTAGTAGTTAAATAGGGAAACTAAACAAGATAACTGGATAAAAAGCTCTGAAAATTAATTTGGTTTCTGTATTTTAAAGCTGGAAACCAGGATACAATAAAAACAAAACTAGCTGAAAATTAAGGTGGTAGAATAATAGAAAAACGTAAAACTGGAAGCTACAAAGTTACAGTACAAAAGTCAAACAGCCTCGACTGGCTCGAGGACAAATTATAAGTCCTGATTAAATAAATACACACTTTTTAGCGGACTCCTGTCCTGACAAGCTGTACACACCTCTTACTGGCAAATGCTATTACAATATATACAATAATAAATTACAAAATATTTACAAATTCAAGTTTTATCAGCCTATAAGCTCTGCTTCAACTCCATCGGCTAAAACCTAACTACCTACTACCAGTAAGTACTGGTGAAAAGCTATGTATAATAATAGTTAATAGCTCAAAATTAAATCTAAACTGATAGATACAATGGATATGTATTTTGATTTTCCAATATGGATGCTGACGCTATGATGCGGATGTTGTTGATACAATGGAAGATGGGATACATATATCATCATCCAATGAAAACCGCCGTCGCATCCCCATACTAATTAAAATATTATTATGATCATGTGCAGAGAATTTCCCATCTTACCTCTGCTAAACTACCTGGGAACATATCTACAGAAAGAACGTACTTCTCCACAATAAATAAATCCGAGGAGTTCCAGCAGGAACTGTACACATGTACATGATCAACTACAACTGGGGAATACGAGATCCAATCGTTCCCAGTGAGAACTACCAAAGTGCCAGTATCCAAATCGGGGAAACGTTCCCTCAGGGACAGCGATGGAAACGTTCAACATTCCCTACCACACGCACACGATTCACACGATGAACGCACACGGTTCACACGTTGAGCGCACACGATTCGCACGATGAATGATACAGAAAGTTCTCAATCGTGTATCGTGTACCGTGTAACGTGCACCGTGTCGGTTAAAAAATCTTATATATTTTCATGAAACGAACTCGAAATGAACAATATCAGTGTGCAATAAAAGTAGAGATATTCTAAATTTCACAGCATAAATAAAATGGTAATTTAGAATGTGATACATAAAGAAAAAAACAATGTTCATTTTGACAAAAGAAAATACTAGTAGTCGGTTATAGCGTGTTACAAACTTTCTCCGGGGAACTGTGTCCACTTTTGCCGTAACAATATCAGAGTAGTGTCGACAAAAGCTTAAAATGTTGTAATTTTGTCAGAAAAAGAAATAAATTAAATCAACAATGTTTAATCAAAAAATAATTTACGTGAAATAAAAAAGTCCTGATATATCGGAATCAGGTCAAGTCGCCCCCAAGTCAAGTCGCCCACCGGACAAGTCGCCCACTATACAAGACAAGTCGCCCACTACACAAGACAAGTCGCCCACTGTTCTTAACTTGCTATAAAAGAATGTATTTACAGCAATATGGATACAGAACATTTATTTCTGCTGAAACTATTTATTTTTCAGCCGGTTCTTCTTGATTTCACAGAGACAAAAACGTATATGCACTTAAAAGTTTATTATTTCAAATATCAACATCATAGCACAAATCAAAATATTTATAGCATAACACTAATAGCACTACCAAAGTAAATGTTCTTGAAATATAATGAGAAGCATCAAACTTACGTTAATATTCAAGTTAAATAAAGTAAACATACATGAATAAATCATAGCACCATCAGAATATTTTAACATAACATTAATAGGAAAAGTTACAATAAATGTTCAACATATTGAGATTCTTTGGAGTGATTACTGGCTTGCGTAGATCTTCCCACATTTCTTCAGTAGCTTGTTGACGCTCGGTCACCATCTTTAGTTGTGTTGGTAGAAGTTTGGCTTCCTTGTGTAGAAGGATGATGAGTACGTATAGTTGTAGATTAGCTTTCTTCGCTTTCTTGTTGATTCGGTGGTGCCATCCCTCTACGTCGTTGTTCGTTCTCACAGACTGGCGGTAAACTGTCCATGCTGTTGGAGTCCAAATGGTGCCGTTGATCCATGTGTTGTCGATGTAGTTCATGAGGTCGGTGATCTTTTCGGTAGTGACGGTCTCTTTTATTGCGTTGAAGGTCTCTGTTATCTGTTCAGCTGGTAAGAAGGGAAGTGCAAAAAGTTTCCTGATAAACTTGTAGGTGCTGCCTTTCTGTGTGTACTCAACCTGCAAAAAGGAGAAAATATAAGATACTGAAGACATAAGTTTAGCAATATTATCTCACTGATAAAAGTTTAGCATAAGTTTATATATTATCTCACTGATATCATAGCGTTGTCAATTGTGTTATTAAATATGAGACATTGACTGTCGAAATGTGCATATTTTGTTTTCTAAAGCAATAACTTCGTTGTTTAATTTACAATGACATGAACTTGGTGAAATAATGACATACGTCCGAGATAGGATATGATTCTGAAAAGCATGAATATTCTCATTATCAAGTCTGTGTCAGTTAAATAACGATTTCCTCAGTTCTTCTTTGATATTGCCGTTTACCATGTTATACAATTCACATGTTTTAATAAATGTATGAAAATGTTAAATACCTGTAACCCTAATTCTTGTACATGGCGCCATACAGCCTGTCCCCAGTGGAACGCACAGCCTTGGATATGTAGATCAGGAAACACAGTCTTGACAGCTCTCCACAAACCATCTTCGAAGTCGGCAACTAGTCTCTCTGCTATGGGTGGTGATGGAAGAAGCTGGAGAATACGTTGAAGCACCTACAAAAGAAAGACGCATTAAATATTGTTTCGACACAATGTATGATATTAAAAATGGATTGTCATCATATAACAAACAAAGCCAATCATAGTATACAAAAATTTACCTAATACATGAAACATTTTTGACTATGTCTGGAAGCATGAACTCATTGTGAAGGCCATATTGATGCCAGGGATATACATTTACGACTATATATTAAAATGTCCATGAAATACACAATTTATTACTTTAAATGAAAATAACTTCAATGTCACTCTAATATAAAACCAATTTTTATCAAATGAAATTAAATCAAGAATTTTTCATAACTTTGCTTTGATTTTTTATAACAATTTACATACCATCTTGTAATCTTTCTTTCTCTTTCTGGACATAAGTACAAATACACCGGGTAGCTGTTTCATGTCGTCATCGTGTTTAGCAAAGAAGTGGATGGAGAGTAGTTGTACGAATGGCTTGCTGACTATCTTGAAGGTACCATCTATGAATAGTGTCTTGGCTGTAGACAGGCGCTTAAGTTGTTCGTCGCTTGCAAATATCAAGTGTCTGTGGTTTTTTACGGTGACGCTCGCGGTGACGTCTCTATTTTATTTTATACCAGTGTCCACAATACTAAAACTTGCTCTAATTTAACCATAAATATAAAAGATAGGGCACTTTTCTCTGTTTAATATTATACCGGTGTCCGCAACACTATAACTTGATAGAATTTAACCATAAATAAAAAAGATCGGGCACTTTTTCTCTATTTTATATTATACCGGTGTCCGCAATACTATAACTTTATAAAATTTAGCCATAAATATAAAAGATCAGGCACTTTTTCTCTATTTTATATTATACCGGTGTCGGCAATACTATAACTTGATAGAAATTAACCATAAATATAAAAGATAGGGCACTTTTTCTCTATTTTATATTATACCGGTGTCCGCAATACTATAACTTGATAGAATTTAATAATAAAAATAAAAGATAGGGCACTTTTTCTCTATTTTATATTATACCGGTGTCCGTAATACTATAACTTGATAGAATTTAATCATAAATATAAAAGATAGGGCACCTTTTCTCTATTTTATATTATACCGGTGTCCACAATACTATAACTTGATAGAATTTAATCATAAATATAAAAGATAGGGCATATTTTCTCTATTTTATATTATACCAGTGTCTGCAATACTATAACTTGATAGAATTTAACAATAAATATAAAAGGTTGGGCACTTTTTCTCTTTTTTATATTATATGAGTGTCCGCAATACTATAACTTGATAGGATTTAACCAAAAATATAAAAGATAGGGCACCTTTTCTCAATATTATATTATACTGGTGTCCGCAATATTAAAACTTGATAGAATTTAACCATATATATTTAAGATAGGCACTTTTTCTCTATTTTACATTATACCGGTGTCCGCAATACTATTACTTGATATAATTCAACCATAAATATAAAAGATAGGGCACCTTTTCTCAATTTTATATTATACCGGTGTCCACAATATTAAAACTTGATAGAATTTAACCATAAATATAAAAGATCGGGCACTTTTTCTCTTTTTTATATTATACCGGTGTCCACAATACTATAACTTGATAGAATTTAATCATAAATATAAAAGATAGGGCACTTTTTGTCTATTTTATATTGTACCGGTGTCCACAATACTATAACTTGATAGAATTTAACGTTAAATATAAAAGATAGGTCACTTTTTCTCAATTTTTTATTATACCGGTGTCTGCAATATTAAAACTGGATAGAATTTAACCAGAAATATAAAAGATAGGGCAGCTTTTCTCTATTTTATATTATACCGGTGTCCGCAGTACTATAACTTGATAGAATTTTATCATAATTATAAAAGAACGGGCACTTTTTCTCTATTTCATATTATACCAGTGTCAGCAATACTATAACTTGTTAAAATTAAACCATAAGTATAAAAGATAGTGCACTTTTTCTCTATTTTATATTATATCGGTGTCCGCATTACTATAACTTGGTAGATTTTACCCATAAATACAAAAGATAGGGCACCTTTTCTCAATTTTACATTATACCGGTGTCCGCAATATTAAAACTTGATAGAATTTAACCATAAATATAAAAGATAGGGCACTTTATGTCTATTTTATATTATACCGGTGTCCGCAATACTATAACTTGATAGAATTTAACCATAAATATAAAAGGTAGGGCACCTTTTCTCAATTTAATATTATCTGGTGTCTGCAATACTAAAACTTGATAGAATTTAACCCTAAATAAAAGATAGGGCACTTTTTCTCTATTTTATATCATACCGGTGTCCGCAATACTATAACTTGATAGAATTTAACCATAAATATAAAAGATAGGCCACGTTTTCTCTATTTTATATGATACCGGTGTCCGCAATACTAAAACTTGATAGAATTTAACCATAAATATAAAAGGTAGGGCACTTTTTCTCTATTATATAATTATACCGGTGTCCACAATACTATAACTTGATAGAATTTAGCCATAAATATAAAAGATAGGGCACCTTTTCTCAATTTTATATTATTACAGTTTTCGCAATGCTAAAACTTGATAGAATTTAACCATAAATATAAAAGATAGGGCACCTTTTCTCTATTTCATATTATACCAGTGTCCGCAATACTATAACTTGATAGAATTTAACCATAAATATAAAAGATAGGGCACTTTTTCTCTATTTTATATTATACCAATGTCCCCAATACTATAACTTGTTAGAATTTAACAATAAATATAAAAGATAGGGCACTTTTTCTCTATTTTATATTATACTGGTGTCAGCAATACTATTACTTGATAGAATTTAACCATAAAAATAAAAGATAGGGCACTTTTTGTCTATTTTATATTATACCGGTGTCCGCAAT